>JAQIUQ010002080.1:527500-675679 GCA_030378365.1 Hybognathus amarus
GTGACTGTGGAGGCCATTTGAGTACAGCGAACTCATTGTCATGTTCAAGAAACCAGTCTGAGATGATTCCAGCTTTATGACATAGCGCATTATCCTGCTGAAAGTAGCCATCAGAAGTTGGGTACATTGTGGTCATAAAGGGATGGACATGGTCAGCAACAATACTCAGGTAGGCTGTGGCGTTGCAACAATGCTCAATTGGTACCAAGGGGCCCAAAGAGTGCCAAGAAAATATTCCCCACACCATGACACCACCACCAGCCTGAACCGTTGATACAAGGCAGGATGGATCCATGCTTTCATGTTGTAGATGCCAAATTCTGACCCTACCATCCGAATGTCGCAGCAGAAATCGAGACTCATCAGACCAGGCAACGTTTTTCCAATCTTCTATTGTCCAATTTCGATGAGCTTGTGCAAATTGTAGCCTCAGTTTCCTGTTCTTAGCTGAAAGGAGTGGCACCCGGTGTGGTCTTCTGCTGCTGTAGCCCATCTGCCTCAAAGTTCGACGTACTGTGCATTCAGAGATGCTCTTCTGCCCACCTTGGTTGTAACGGGTGGTTATTTGAGTCACTGTTGCCCTTCTATCAGCTCGAACCAGTCTGGCCATTCTCCTCTGACCTCTGGCATCAACAAGGCATTTCCGCCCACAGAACTGCCGCTCACTGGATGTTTTTTCTTTTTCGGACCATTCTCTGTAAACCCTAGAGATGGTTGTGCGTGAAAATCCCAGTAGATTAGCAGTTTCTGAAATACTCAGACCAGCCCTTCTGGCACCAACAATCATGCCACGTTCAAAGTCACTCAAATCACCTTTCTTCCCCATACTGATGCTCGGTTTGAACTGCAGGAGATTGTCTTGACCATGTCTACATGCCTAAATGCACTGAGTTGCCGCCATGTGATTGGCTGCTTAGAAATTAAGTGTTAACGAGCAGTTGGACAGGTGTACCTAATAAAGTGGCCGGTGAGTGTATATATATATTAGTTTCACCTTTAAGTTGAGTTACTGAAATGAATTAACTTGCATATTCATATTCTAATTTTATTTCACCAGTAATGTTCTGGTTTAATGTGTATGGGTTACTCATTCCAAATTTAAGGTATCATTATTTTTTTATACTAAAGTAACTTTAAAACAAGAATTAAACAACTTCCCTTATACATTTAACCTGAAATCTCAGTGTAATGAAGTGATTCCTCCTCTTGGATAAGGTTGGGCGTTTCAGCCCAGCGACTGGCCCAGGACAGTGAACCGAGAAGAGTTCGACGCGTCGGACCAGACGTTTGTGGCGCTCATAATCGACAGACTTCTGCAGGAACAATTCGCATCGACACTGCTGATGACACCCAAATCTTTCAGGAGTTGACCATTAGCCAGACCACAATTTATACGTTTTAATAAAGAGATTTATATGGGAATTAAGACTAGAATGACTGCTTTTGTTTTTGACCCGTGTGAAATTAAAATACCAATTGACTTGAAAAAGAACAAAAAACCTTCATTGCAGTTTCTTTGACACTGGATGAATCCCAAACAGTGTTTTGAGCAGCAAGTGTCCCTTATGGTAACACAACCTCTACACAAATTATGTAATTCAGAAGGGAAAGAAGTTACAAGCATGATTTCTTTTTTTTTTGGAAGATTTTATTTTCTTTATCAAAAATGTTATCCATTTCAAATCTGGTGAATGTCTGTAAAACAAGACAAGATAAAAATCAAAGACTCAATGATGGTGTCCACATCCCCTCTTTCCTCAGCCCTCCTGACCTGGTTACAAGAGGACCAACTACTGACGTCTAAAACGTGAAGGGTTTACACACCGAGAATAAAGTAACAAAACGGTGGAGAACGCTAGAGCTAGCAGACCACTGCGCACCATGGCTTCTGTTCAATTAACCACACAAAACTTTAACAGGAAGAAAAATAATACATATTTGTACATATATATTTATAAAAAAAAAAGAAAACAAACAGAAAACACTATTCGCAAGTCTACTCCAGACGGCGTGCAGCCAATAAACTACAGTGTTTTGCTTTTTACCTCGAAATGCATTTGGAAATTGAGATGGTAGATGCCATGTCGGCAAGGTTTGCAGTCATTTTATTGTGAGTCTGGGACTTCAACATGGCAAGTTCAGGATAGAGGAAAGATGGAGCTCAAAACCAAAAAACAATCTGAAGAGGAAAAAGAAGCATCTTGCTCCCCAAAAATAACAAAAAAGCCAAAGAAGCAATTTGGAAACGACTGGGAAATGTGGATAATATTCCTCCAATTCAGCTTCAGTCATCCTCGCCGTCATCATCCTGAAACACCACAATACATGAATTAGAGGGTTTTCATTTGGAGTGCATGTATATAGAAATGTATATGCATGTATAATATATATATATATATATATATATATATATATATATATAGTGTGAAACTCAAATTAGAATATCATGCAAAAGTTCATTTATTTCAGTTATTCAAATCAAAGGTGAAACTAATATTTAGTATATATATAACTATTTACATATGAATGATACTTTTTCAGTGGGCCGACATTTCTGTAATTAAAATCCCATTTAATTTTTTTTAATCATAATTTTATGAGATTTTCATAAGCTGTAAAACGATCTAAATTATAAGTTTCTTGGTCAATACAAAAGAAGTTTGTTTTAAATAAATGACTTGCATACATTTATAAGAGTGCAAGAAATGTTTGTGTGTGTACATATATTTAACAGAGTAACAAACTTATTTTTTTATTGCTTTAAACACACTAAAAATCAGTTTGGTTACATACCTCTCCATCGTCATCATCATCTTCCTCTCCATCATCTTCCCCCTCTTCATCAATATCATCCAGGCCTTCCTCATCTTCCTCCTCATCCTCTCCCTCCTCATCCTCCATGTCTGGGACCTGCATTAAGTTGATTGATAAGTCAAGATTTGTAATGCAAATCATTTACTCATAATTTCCATTCAGCTGCAATAAAAAGGAGGAACTGTCCAGTCGCATAATTTAACAAGCTGGAATGGAAAGTTAGGCAAAAATAATAGCATTTTCCCATCAGTATGTGGCTGTCGTTCCAGTCTCACCAAATAGTACTGTAGGGGATTGGGCCAGATGTCGTCTTTGATGACTTCGCCCAACTCGTCCGCCCCTGAAATCGGCGTGATCGGTAAACCAGGTGAAGAAAACTCTCGGGCTCTTCGATGTTGCCTCTTCTTGCCCGCTTTACTCTGTGTCTGACTGGCCCGAACTTGTGAGGTCCTGCGAAAGAATAAAGGTTTCACATAAAAACTCTAGTTGTACAAATAGTTGTACGATTCAGAGTTAACAAACATCCATTCATACTTTTCCTGGTTTCCATTTGATCTCTGTTGACTTTGAGGTTGGGTCTCCACTTTCGTTCAGGTGAATTTCTTTGGAGAGGACTTTGTTCTTGAAATACATGTTTTCATCGAAATACTAAAACGAAACGGCGAAATGGTGAGTTGTGAAAACAAAAACTCTAAGCCGTAAAAACATAAGTCACACTTTTTTAACAACTTACAAAATCTATTCTGTAGCCGGATTTGATGTCTTCAAACTCTGTCACCTCTACTCTTGGTCAGATAATGAAGCGCCTCCTCATCCTCCTCCCCAAGAAGAGCGGAGACTACACAAATCAAGCCATAGTACATTAGACAGCTTAGACACACAGTGTAAACCAAGTTCAAGGGTTAGCACGGGATCTTACCTTGTGGGTGGTTGACAAATGTTGTGACCCAAAAGTTGGGGATTTTGGCGATGAGTTCTGACCTCTTCTGGAAGAACGGCTGGCGAAGTTTGTTGTATTTCTGTTCAACTTTGAGAATTTCCTCACTTGCCTGCTCATTAAGTCTGGACAAGATAAAAAAAATAATAATTTTACATCCATTTACAAGCGTTACGTATTTGTCAAAGCGTTGATAATGCATTCAACATACCTGTCAATTTCATTCTGTACTTCATCAATGTGCTCGATGGCTTCTTGTTGTTCTTTTTCTAAACAAAGTTAAAGAAAACAAATAACGTAGAGATTATTAATAAAAATGTGCAATAAAAGCACATCAGCGCATGATTTCTTAAAAACAAAAGCATTAATAACGGTATATTTGTGTGACGCGAAAACAATCCAATGCATTGAACCGAGAGGCAGCCGCGCAGAAGCCGCGTGGTTTAAATGTGCACAGAATCGCTCGCGCTGCACCTGCTTCCGTCGCGAGCACAAAATCATACGAGCGTGTAAAGTCGCTTCGGCGTTCATTTCCATGATCACTCACCATTTAAAGTCCACAAACAATCATTAGTCTGTGCTACATCATGGCGGAGACGTGGCTAGGCTAAGCTGCAAGCACAACAACAATAAAGCAGCGCGCGGACGCTTCCGTTCCGCATGTTCCACGCTGTTCAACTGCACACGTTTCTTCGAAAATTCCATTCGCGAGTAACACAAATAGGCTCCCGCGCTTAGAATTTGATTTTTAAAATAACGGTTTTTGTTTGTGTTCAAATGGGGCTTTGTGGCGCGCTTAGCTCGCGCACGGCCAGAAATCAAACATGGCCTCCGCTTACCGGCTGCTGCCGTTCCTCCGAGAACATCCAACCAGACCCACGGCCAATCACAAGCACTGCGCCCCGCACTGTCTACAGGAACGAGTCAACGCGAGCCGCTGCTAATAAACTAGCGAAATAGCGAGATAAACCCGTTTCGGGAGAGAATAGAAACTGAAAATGGCCGCCGATCGTTCTTTCTTACCCGAGGTCTCGTCGCCTCCGTCGTGGTTCGAGTTCAGTTCCTTTTTACTGACTTTAGCCGCTGAAGCAGACATGATTTCACTGATCACGACGAGAGGAGTTTCAGTGAGAATCAAGCGATTTTTAAACTCGTTGAGGTAGAAGATCGTCCTCCTTGAAGTCGGTTTCTGGAGACTATGATAGGACAGGAACAGAACTGAGTGAGCCCGCGCTGCTCCACACACACAAACTTACAGCAGAGGGAACGAACGCAGATTCTCACGCGCTCTCTTTCGGACAGAACGCGCCCCTCACGAGCTCGAAAAATCAACTCCGCCCCTTCCAGAACAACCCGTCGAGCTCGACATGAGTCCCGTATCTGCGTTCTGATTGGACGGTGGAACAGAGGGTGGTGCTTTGCGTGGAACCGCCACAAAACGGGCGGGATTTCAAAGAAGCTCTCATAACATGTCATCCGAATGGATTTAAAATGGTTCTGACACAACACAACTCCGTAAGTAAACACCACATGACATTGTTTATATAATGTTGGTTGTTAAAAATATGTAAATGGCCCCTAATTCCTGTAGTTTTAACAATAGAGTGGCACAAGGAACGCCAAGGTCATGGGTTAGATTTATATGAAAGCATTAATTAAAAGTGTCTGCCAGGTAGTTCACAGAGATATAGTGCATATAATTACTTATAATTACGTGCTCATGGTCATATTTCAGTCCTAATAACTTCTCTCTCTATCACTTCTCCACTGTCAGGTCAAATAAAGGCAAAAGGGACCTTTCTGATGAATACAATGAGAAGCTGAAGTTTATACATTTTTATGTTGTGACATTTTAGGGAGTGTAGTTTTTTACACTAGTGTAGATAGAAATGGACTACAAACCCACAAAACTTTTAACCTTTAACCTAAAGGCCCTCCCGTTTTAAAATTTTTGAATTTGCATGACTTTGCCAGTCGTTTGTGACTTACTCGATGAGGATTTAAAAATATCTCTACTCACAATTTCTACCTAATAATGAGTGAATGAACTCAGGCATTTTTGTTCTGAAGCATTTTTTCTGGCTTAGAAGAAGAATCATTTATATGAAAGTCAATACGACATTGTGTGCAAAAGTTTATTTTGTCACATATAAAATGAACCTCACAAACCAATTAAAACTCTTGAGAACTATACAAACTGTCCCTAGTTATGTGAAAGAATCATGTCACAGATGTACAACATGTAAACAAATGAGTAGAAAATAGTTTTTAAGAACAAAAAAACGGACTTTGTCTTAATAAAAGCAATGCCACCTATAAAGTAAAGTTCATCAGAATTTCTTTAACTTTGGCTTGACAAATCCTCTTAAAGTTTCAAATCTTTACAAGCTTCCTAGCATTTTTTAACATAGTTAGTATGTCTTAGTGTGTCAAGCATTATTTTGCATGTTGCTATCATGTTTGAGCACACTTCTAGGATGAATTAACATGTTACAGGCATTTTAACATTTTGCTAATATATTCTAACATGTTGCTAGCATGAATGAGTTAACATGTAAGAACATATTACTAGCATGGTTTAACATGTTGCTAACATGAAATAGCATGTTGCTAGTATGTTTTAGCACATTGCTATCATGAATTAACATTTTAATGTTTTCACCTTGCTTAACATGTAGATAACATAAATTAAGTTTGCTAGTGTTTTAACACACTGTAAACATTAACATGTTGGTGATGTTTTATTATTTTGCTAGCATGTTTTAACACATTACTAATGTTTAAACGTTAACATGAATGAGTACATTGCTAACATGTTTTTAACACACTGCAAAATTTAACATTTTGCTACCATTAATTAGCATGTTGCTAATGAATTAGCACATTGCTAACATGTTTTAACACATCCGCAATCACATACTGTCTAAATAAATATTACATTTGAATTTGAACTTCACTAGCGGTAAAAAGTATGTTCTATAAAATATGAGTGTGTCTCATGGATGTAAACCTGATGTACAACATCCGCCATGTTGTCATTATCATGTGACCTACTAGTGTCAGTTACATTGCTTCACAGCCTTTCATAAATCCTCTCCTGTGGCCTCATGGGATAGTAAAGAGTCCATCATTGCACTCTTCAGAAGACTTTTCGCCCTACTGTTTTTCGAATACTAAGTATTCTGACAGACTACTCTTTTGGCATACTATATAGTAGGGAACTATTCAAATTCGGACGCAGCTTTTGTTAATATGTTGCTAGCATGAATGAACAACCAGTAATGGCAAATGATTCTTCATTCATCAAGTAGATACAGTACATGTTCCCTGCAGGTTTACTACCTAAAGTAAATCACAACATCACATTAGTATTTATAAAACACAATCAATGTTGAAGAGCTAAAAAGTGCTACACTTCTCCCTCATGATCATCAGTCATACAGTCCCGTTGGCGTGTCTGCTGTAGATCCTCTCCCACGCTACCGTCCTCAGACGCAGAAGAAGTCCCACAGGTTGCAGACGACTCCTCTGTCGAACGGGTTGTCCTCAGAGTCGCGGTGTTTGAGGTAGACGATGCGGTGGCGTGGACATGAACTCCCATGTTGTGGTGTTAGCGGAGGCCAGGTACAGGTGAATGCACAGCAGAAGCAACACGACCACGGAAAACACTCCCGTCACAGCGATCGCCCCGAGCAAGAACCCGTTCCGACTTGAACCACTGCTGCCAGGAGGAGGCGAACACCACGCCGGACCTGGAGACACACACACTTCAGCTCAATCATAGTTGCTTTGATGCATTATACAGTCACACCAAAGTTTCTTCAGACAGTTTATTAGCCAAAATGGTAATAAATAATGACCAACCCTAACCTTGCACAAATAGTCCACATATACAGCCATTTAAAAGTAATATTGTTAAATTATTACAATTTAAAATAACTGTTTTGTATGTGAATATATATAAATACTTACAAATATTTTTATAAATATTTGAAAAATGATGTCTTTCCAATTATGTTGCATTATTATGTCTTTTTTTCTACTTACTATAGTACTGTACTGTTAGATGTATTATTCATTTATTTTAATTATTTTTATATTTATTTTAATCATTTATTTTATTTATTTATTTAAAAGTATTAATTTAGTTTTTAGTCAAAAATCTGTTTAGTTAGTTTAAATTTTATTCTTTTTATTTATTTTTTACTTATTACAGTTTTACACCATTTTCTAACACTATTTTTTTAAAGATTGCATTATTTATTAAAATCATATTTTATTTATTTATTCAAATCAAATTGGAATAATTTATTTCCATAATTTTAAGTTATTTTAATCACATTTATTTATTCATTTACTTGATTTATTATTTACTTTAATCATTTTTATTTTAATCAAATGTAAATGATTAAAATAAAATGTACACTTTTCTAATATTGCATATTATTCTTTAAAAATTGCATGATTTATTTAATTTTTTTTAATCAAATTGGATTTATTTAAATAAAGTTATTTTAATCACATTTATTTACTTAAATTTGTTTCTCCTATCTGAATTTATTCTCATTTTTATTATTTATTTCTACTTTTTTAACAAATTTTTTCTGTAAATTTTGCTAAAAACGCACAATGGAACTTATTCTTAAAAATGAGAAACTGCATTATTATAACCTCATTACGTTGTTTAAAGGGTACATATCATGCTTTTAAATCATTCATTTTTACTTATAAATCATACATTTGTGGTCTATATAAAGCATAACTGCAATGCTTGGGTCTGAATTACTCATTATTATAGCTCCACAGGCCCCTTTTCAACTTCTTTTCTGAGGTGTTTCTGTGATCAAGTCGTTTCAATGCGGCCCCTTTAAATAAAAGACGTACCGTCTTACCCCGCCGCTCTCCAGGATGCTGCTGAGTTCACGGTCAGCTCAACTCAGGTTCAACTCTCCGCGTTCGGCCATTATTGTAGTTTGATAAGAGATACGATTACTATAGCTTCAAAGAACATTTTTATTCACACGTTAACAAAATGTCAACAACGGAAGACTTGTCCACCAAGCCTTACATATTCGAGCCAGAGCGCGTGATTCTGAAAAAGACGACGACGACGACGAACCGTCTTCATATGGAGGCAGGTATGTAAGTTAACTATGTTGTGTTATTAGTGAAAGTCGACTATTTCTCTTGTTAAAACAAGCACACTGACAAGATAAATGACTGCGGTCTGATCTTACCACTAAAAATCTGTATTGATAATAAAATAGATAACTTACGTTAGAAAGCATCAGGAAACACAGCAGCTAAATGATAGAAGTCGATCGGGCAAACCCTTCTGTATACGTTACTGGCTGAGGTAAAGCATCAGGAAACACAGCAGCTAAATGATAGAAGCTCGCTCCTTGAAGTGCTTCAGGTCACTACATCCAACAACCGAACATTTTGACTAGCCCTCTCGTAACTTCCGCATGATTGAGCTTGGACTATAAAATCGGAAGCGAGAAATAATAATGGCGGATTGCTCGAAGTGTTAACCAGTAGTCAATGTCCTTATTTGTCAGTTCCGCTGCAAATATGGTGACGTACTTGCTCAAAAAACGTCATAGACAACAGAAAAATCTGAACAGGTTGAAAAATATGACCAAAACAGAATATAAAGATATAAACGACGAAGCACCTGAAGAGAATAATTTAATCTTTTCTGTACTTATAAACACTCCAAATCTACAACAAAATGCATTTAAGGGCTAAAAAAAGTGGATTTTGCATGATATGTCCCCTTTAATTCACAAAGTGGGTCTAATTTGCAAATAAATGTTTATAATATATCATGGGATTTTCGGAACATCTTTACACGTACTATATCTAAATATACTAAAATGCGCTGGCGGTTCAATACACACTCACCATGCAGCCTGTAGAGCCCAACACACAGCAGCAAACTGGACACACAGGTACAGCAGGAACCACCTGTGATTTCTCTCGCCGACACAGTTGTCAATCCAGGGGCAATGATGGTCGAAACGCCTCACACAGCGCTGGCAGGTTCTGCAGTGCCGGGCCCTCATCGGTTGCTGGTCCACATGAACAGGGAAACATCTGAATGCAAACTCACTCAGTATCACACACATAATCTGAAACCAATGCAAACATCTCCATTGACTTTGTATTGCGAAAATGCAGAAACTCAGTTTTTATAAGCCGTCGAAGACCAAAAAATTAGCGTTTAAGGACATAAAAGTGGATTGAGAGATTGAAGCAGTGTGTCACATTACTCTGAGAACTAACTTACGCCCACTGGAGGGGACGTAATCTGGCAACAGGATAGCTTAGATAACAGAAATATAATATATAAAACTGACATACCAGTGACAAAATGTGGATGCTGAGTGTCAGGATCCCATTCGCTTCACATCTTGTGTAAACCACATTTTTGGGGCTTAATTCACACACACACCACATGGAATTGAATATATATGCATTTCTTTACATGTATATGTCAAAACACACACACTGGTCACATGAAATCGGAACACGTAGATCCCTGATTTAGCTTATTTCTGTTTTTTTTAGCTTGTTTGAGCAGCTTTTAGACATTTTGTTTTTTGTTATAAGTCAGAAATGACCAGGACGCAGCTTTAATGCAAAGTCAATGGAGACGGTCACAATAAAAGTTTCTATCCCGATGTTTCTGTGATTGCCCAGGTGTGTGGGAGTGTATCAGCACCAGTAAGAAGCAGAATCCACAGCGCCGCTGCTTGACGGAGCCGTGCTCTTGAGGAATCATCTTCTCCAGCTCTTCATCACGGACCACTGACGCCCCCTGAAAGAGTCCACAGATCGCTCTAGGTTCACTTCGGCAAGATGTTTTCTAGAAAACAGACTTCACGTTCCTGTTTACCTTTGTGTCGTCGTCAGACAGAACGAAACCTGGATCCATCAGAGACACGGTGAAGTACAGCAGAACAGAGAGCAGAACGAGAGCGCTGAACATCACCGGCTGCAACAGGTCTCCTCGCTCCTGACATCTCCTGAGATCTGCATAAGATCATATCTGACAGATCAAGAACGTAGGTCATAACCACACACACACACACACACCACTCCTGACATCTCCTGAGATCTGCAGAACATAAGATCATATCTGACAGATCAAGAACATAGGTCATAACCACACACACACACATCAGGTCTCCTCGCTTCTGAGATCTGCAGAACATCTCTTACTTACATCATATCTGACAGATCAAGAACATAGAGACGTAACCACACACACACACACACACACACACACACAAATGGAATCACAGTAATGCAAATGTACCTGTGTTGTGCAGAAACAGCACTAATGTTGTGAGCCAGGTCAGAATGACATGAGCAGTTCGCACGAAACAGCCTGATCTAAACATGCTCTTAAACATCCTGCCTCACGGGAATAATAAAAACACCCAAACCATGGCAAAGTTAAATAAACAAGTACTATTCTGTGTGTACTTTTGTATACACCAACATCAAGCAACCCATTTCAGGTAGTTTCTAACGTAATTTCATAAATGTAATCGCTGGTCGTGTGTTGTTATTCCTGCTTTTGTTGTTCTGACATTTCCGCGTTTGAGCGGTTGGTTAGATTTCAAAATAAAAGTCGGTTTCCGAAGCTTAGATTTCAACATAAAAGTAACTTCTCGAAGCCTAGATTTTCAAAACAATTGTAATTCTATTAAATATGTATTATAATCTAGAACTATATGGTTTAAAGTGATAAATAAAAGAATTTGTAGATTATTAAACTCAATTAAAATGCCAGGGTCTTAGAGACGGAAATAGACTGCGTGATTTAAGGAGAAAATTATACGAATCTAGCATGTTTCCAGAGCAACTAAAGATTTGAACGGCAGATGTCAGTGTTCAAACACTTATCAGGACAAAGAAAGGCCTGACCACTGCAGTTTAATGGAATACTGTAGATGCACGATAAAGCAGAGATATGATCTGTCAAACAGTTCAGAGACTAGGTCAAATATTACTAGGATTGAGCCTGTAATCTTGTGTAAATAGGAGTCAGATGTTGAACTATGAATATGGCTTCCCACGTTATGTAAGAAGGGCATAGGCAGATTCTTTATCAACCATGATTACATCAGAATTTTTAAAGCCTAGCTTAAATATATAATAAAATTGTTATATATTTAAGTTGTTAAATTTAACTACCTATTGTAGTTTAAATTGCTTTAACAGGGAAATATTGGAACATGTATTTCCAAAGTTTATAATGAGAACAGTTACTGTTTTAAATGTATTTCTGTTTTTAGTATATTAACTTACCATTATTTGAATTTAATGTTTTAAACTTAAAGTATATATTTTTTAAATAACTAATAAACATTATGGCAACATTAGTTAGTTAAATAAATTTGGAAATGCTTTACAATCCATTAACTTACATTAACACTGAACACCACATTACAGTATGTTTTAATCATTAAGGTCAACTTTTCATTTCATGCCTGCTCTGGTCCATTAAATACTTGTGATTTTAAAAATGCATTACTAAATGGCATAATACAAACTATAATTAATAAATGCAATGTTAAAATAATGTAGTTAAATAAACCACCCTTGTAAAATGTTAAACATTACTGAATATCAAGATAAACACCAGACAACAAATGAATATTATGTTTTTATTGAAAAAATAAAATTACATTTAAGGGAAAACAAGTCTTTAAAACGAGCTAAAATAAGAGCCACTTTGCCTGAAACAAATACTATTAAAATGAAACTCTGATGAACTCAAATACATCAATTCCCAAAAACCGTTTCAGTCTCGGACACAAACCTGTGCATTAGTTGAAATTAGTGAACTCAAAACCTTCAATACTGCAAGAAAGCAAATCATGTGCATTTATTACATCAACATTTGGTCCCATTACAAAACGTTCACACCCTTTGACAATGTTGCAAGATCTGACGTTGCAGTGTTACATTCACAATCGACTAAAGCAATTAAAGTGCATTTGTGTTCAAATCAACCAGACATTGTCTTATATTAAGACAAAGCGAACATCACTGTGCCGATTAAAAATAACCAGAATTAAGACTAAATTAGACAACAGTTTAACACTGGCTTTAACAGAGACACTGTGCAACGAACACACTCATTAAACTCTCAGATGCCACAATATAAATAAATATCTGGTTAAAGATGTATAAATACAATACTTTAGTCAATATAAAGCAGCATTAGTACGAAAGTGGGCAGTGCAACTTCAATCAGCATGAAATAATGCTGTGTTTGTAGTGTTGATTCAATTGCATTGCCCAACTGGATCATAACAGCATTTGATTCTTTCTCAGTGGCACTTACATATGCATTAATATATCGAAACACACACACAAAATCGAATATGCATTTTTACACATATCGAAACACACACCACATGAAATCGAATATATGCATTTTAACACATATATTGAAACACAAACACACTGGTCACATGAAATCGAATACATTGGTCCCTGATTTCAGCTTTCAAACAGATTTCGAACTGAATAAATAAGGAGATGTTAATTAACAGTGTCATCCCTCCACCCTCACATTCACAGAATGAGAATCCTCCACACCTCAAGGTTCAAAACCCAGAGATTTAGTCCTTTCATACAAGCCTCATCTCGACTGCACACCTAACGACGACTTGATGTGCTCGTACACCACATAGCTGATGCTGACCGCTGGGATGACCTTCAGGAAGTTTGGGGTCAGACCCCCGATAGAGACCCATCGGCCCCTCGTTCTTCACGATCTGCTTTGAAGAGTCCCGACATCGAGACCTGGGACGAGCCCCGACTGCAGTTACAGAAATAAAAACACCATTTAGTATTCAACAATGCCTATATTGACACCATTATTTTAGACTGAGCTGGATTTACAATTTTTACAACAAAAACGAACAATTCTCAACTTAAGCTGGACTATGATGCCATTTTATTCCAGAAACAAACTTTGCTGCGTTATTTTTATCACTGTAACGCTGCTTTGAAACACTCCATATTATAAAAGCGCTATATAAATAAAGGGAACTTGACTATGAGAAACAACATTCAGTAAACGCATGCAGAAAAGCTCATTATAAACCCTGGAGCTCACCTTGTGCCTGCATTCGTGTCCGTATGAGAGCCAGAGGGTAACTGGCGAGCTGGCCACATGTGCTGGAGACCGTACCACACGCCAGAAGCACTAACACACCCGGATTCGCATTATCCGTGCCATAGCGCTGAAGCCAAGTGTTCTTTAATGTCTATAAAAGAGCAAAATTAGGAAACAAATTAGCATATTCTCCAATCTCCAGTGATTGCTACCGATTCGAGTCCTTTACAAAGTCTTGATTTTGCTTTCCCTACAACAGGTTTTCATACTTAAAATGTTCATTATTTTCCTCATATTCTCAGTTCATCTCTTCCCAGTCTGTCAGTAGCGTTCTGTTTAGTTCCTGTCTATATGAAGAACCTCCTTCTGATTGGTTTGTGGAATCAGTGTGTTCTGGATCGGTCAAGTTACTAACTAACTCAAGCAGGCCCCGCCCCTTTATTCTGCGTATGAATTATTTAAATTAGGAATCGTGACGTGTTTGCTCCTCTGCTCACCTCATAGACTGCCAGGTCGATGCCAGCGTATCGGGATGATGCCCAGCATGTTTGGGACGTAGCCTTTGTAAAACGCAGACATTCCCTCCACCTTCAGGATGTGTTTGGCACAGTCGAAGATGCCCTTGTACTGGCCGGTCTTTCTTAACGCTCAGAGCGAGTTTTGAGAACCTGAACAGAAGAGCATTATGGATATTTTATTATAGCATTGCATCCAGATGCAATTACAGCATGCATATGAAGCACCACCATGACACTGAAGTAGAGCACACAATATCTTAATGCTACAAAAACAGACTTTAAGCTAAATATATTCTCCCTATCTATATATACACATTATATATAATGAAATGGAGTAGTCAACATTTAAAGTGGATCAAAAAAAGTTCATAAAGTTGTCCTAAGACAAGAACAGGTATTGTTCAAAATTCATGTATAACTTTGATAAAAGGTTGATCCACTTGAAATGTTGACTATATGTATATGCATGTAGAGTGGTATGTCTTGTGTGTGTTTATATATATATATATATATATATATATATATATATATATATGAAGTGGCATGTCAAAACTCACCTCCATGGGGTAAATGGAGCTCTGAGCGATGACTCCTGCCAGGGAACCTGCTACAAAACGCTCTCTGATCCCCAGCGTCTCCCCACTGCTTCCCATCAGCCGTTTAATCTGTCAACAAAAGAAAAGTTATTCATTTAATGATACACACAAAATTTGATTTCCTTATTTTTAAACATGCACTAATTTTGTCACACTTCTCAGGTCATATATTTACATCCAGATCATCTCTCATCTATTACCTGCTCATAAGCCATGAACTTGAGGGCCGATTCAGGAGCGATTTTGATGATGTTGATGCCGTTGCCCCTCCCATAATGAACGCATCCCCCCTTCCTTGATCATCTGGGCGAGACCCACTCATGAGACACATGTTGTTGCCATGAGTACCGTGTACCTGAGACAAAAAAATAGGTTTATTACAACCTGTTATGTATAAATAATAACAGATGATATCACAACTTTATATGGTTTCAGTGATCAATTAACATTTTAGACCCTCACAAGTGAGCATGTCAGAAAAAAGTAGGTGAAAGGTTTTAAACTGAATCAACTGAACGATTAAAGTCCAATTGAGTAACGGCTGACGTTCAACACGACTCGCTGACACAGATCTTCACTATCGCGCAGTCATGACAACATCCACTCATATCGGACCAATCAGAGTGCAAAACAGAGGGTGTGCTTGACCACTCGGATTCTGATTGGACGCTGGAATAATCTGTAGAAATATTCGGTTTCCAGAACATACATTTATGATACTGATTAACTACACTTATGACTCTTGGGTAACAAAACCAATTGTTCTGGACATGCGGTTACGAAACCAGTATTCTCTGGGCCAATCGTACTAAATAAGTTTGCCTTATTCCTGATAAGAGAATTTGGCATTTTGGTGGTTCTTCAATCTGTATGGCCTATATAACACACTGTATTTACTATAAACTTGGATTTAAGACAGATTTACTTCAAATAATTAGTTATTTTGACACTCTTCCCATTTTGCTTGCCCTTATACAGGATGATTAAGGGCTTGAATGTGGGATTTGAAGGAAATGCTCAAGTAAATAAAATCTTTCACTCTACAGAGAAAGCTGAGGTTGGGCTTTATTAAAGACTACGCCCTTGAGTGAGTAACTTTTTAATATGGTATTCAAACACGCTAATCTAATTTTCTTGAACTCAGAGTGGCGTGATCCTCGTACCTGCATGAGGACTTTGAGTCGGTCAGAGCGGCGCAGTGAAGGTTCGAGACACAGGCTCCAGCTCCTCCACCAGCAACCAGATGTCTCCACCACATCCCCGTCATGTGCTACCTCCAACGTAAACTCATCTGGCACCATCAGGTTCTCTCCCACATCAAAGATCTACAAAGAAACCGGTACGCGTTAACCAATGTGTGTAAATCAGGGAATGAAAACTAGTATTTTGCATTAATAAAACAAAGCAATAGAAATGGATCATCGAGAGCTGTAAGAAACAACTGACATTGAACAAACCAATATGAAATTAAATCAGTGGATAACAACTAGTATTTGGCATTAATGCTACTTTAAGAGAACTAAAGTGCAATGACCTTGGCAGCAACAGTGTTTTCTGTCCAAGTGTGTTCTGACCCGCCCGGTGACGCATTCTAAACGTTTTTGGTGCTCCAAGGTGCCATTTGATCGAAAAATCCATCGTGGACTTTGGAAACCCTCGGAAACTTGCGCACATTGCATCAGAGTCCATATTATTGCGCACTGAACTTGTGAGGACAAAGGCTGCAGCCCAGTTTAAACCGTCATTAAATGGGTCACTGAAATTTCATCAAATGCCTCAAATTGAACAGCTAATTGTGCATGTCAACAAGACATGTTGCATAAGAAAGGGACAGTTATTCTTGGGTTCATTTGAGTACTTTGGAAAATGTAATGGATGGATTTATGCATGAACTCCGGTGGTCAGGACACACTAGGTAAGATTTAGTAGCTGTAACGTTACACCAATTAAACTGGAGCCTGTCCTAGATCACAGTGTTCCTGTCAATATTTTAGGCAGTCACTTTACGACTGTCCTTCAACGCATTTCAGAAGGCCTACAGTCCTAAAGCAATCTAAAACTCAAGCCAGCCTAATTTACACACCTTTTAAGAAACCAGAGTAACTTCCTGCAGACATATTAATCAGATGATCACCATAATAAATAAATCAGATCCCCATATTAATCAGATCCCCATATTAAATTAACCCGATCCCCATATTAATCAGACGCCCATACTATTCAAATCCCCATAATCGCTTTGCAGTCATCAGAAGCAGCTTTTTAACTAAACAGGGCTTTCAGGTTGTTTAATCCTGAAGCATTTGAGGATTTGGACTAGCATTAAGTTTGAGGGAGAATGTCTTACAGCTCAGAGTGTTTCCAGTACAGGATGATTTTGGGAATGTTCTCGGCAGGTTGCAGCGTGGGATACTTTTTCCACTCGTTCCAGTCAATAGTCATTGTGCCATTTTTGTCCATGCTACAAGAGGAAAGACAAATGCGAAAGAAGACAGTTTATAGCCTGGAAACAAGCTCTGCGCTTAATGAATTTAACAGATGATAAAAAAAATAATAATCTAACAAAGCACTGACTTCATTAAGAGATCAATGCATTTATATAGTTATATACAGTTACAAGACTTTAAAGTCAACATTGCCAATTTTCTATCCAAACAATATTTCACCTATTAAGGACTTTCTCCGCTTGCTGCAGGGAAATATAGACACCAAGATCTCGCAAGGAGTTCATAATGTCACTGGCGTTCACTTTGACCTGACAAGGAACAAATTAAAGAAATGTCAGATATTTAAAAAAAAAACAGGTTTTGAGTTTTTAAATCAAGTAATGCATTGCATCAAGGTATAATACCAGCTTTCTTTCTATCCAGGCTTTTGAAGACAAGCTTCAGGTCTTTCTCGTGGTCTTGGAGGTAGTGAACAAACTCTTCAAAGTCCAGCTGCCCATCATGCTCTTTCTCTTCAGTTTTCAGTGTTTTCTGTGAGGGGAGAATACAACAATTTTTAATGCAATCAAATCTAGTCAGTGTGTGCGACCAGAATATCCAATGCATTCCATCAGAAAAAAATCCTTGCACAATCAATGAGTGTGTGAATACTGACAGCTGGAAAACTAGAACAGAGGGAATGGGTGTCTTTAGTTATTATTAGACAGGAAACTATGCAGATCAGATACAGGCTTAAAAGACACCTGACACAATACAAGACCTGTGAAACCCAGGTAAGTGTCTGTGCATTTCACTAATACTACAAGAATAGTTTAAATAATATTAACTACTGACTCACAAGGGAGCATTAAGTCATAATCAGATCAGACTCTCAGTCTCCCGTCATAAAAATGACTGAATGAGTTATCTAGAAAATCTGATCATTTATAATCATGTTTGTACACTCATCCCGATTATTGCAGCAGCTCAGACAATCATAATCTATAAACTTATGGACCCATCAATACTGATAGTCTCATTGAAACTGCACCACTAGGGGCGCAATACAGTCTTCATTAAAAAAAAAGATTACGTAAAAGTATGAATCTGGAAGTTGTATCTAAAACTATTAAGTTACAATATCATGGTGTTGATGAGGCTATAACACTGAACACATTATTGATGCACTTAATTTAGTTAATAGTTTTTTTTAAAGGGACAATTCACCAAAGAATGAAAACCTGTCATAATTTACTTATTTTTGTGTTCTGCAAATGAAAGAGATGTAAACAGATTTGGAACAACTTGAGGGTAAGCAAATTAGAACATAATTTTAATTTTTTGGGGGTGACCTATCCCTTTAAGCGCTGTGGGGAAACTCCAAATATGGTCATTTTAACGGAAACGCGCGCGCAGGAGAGAGGAACGAGCACCGGAAACGTCATGCGTCAAAAATGTGTAGGTTCTTGAAAAAAAGCGAACAACTTTTATTGTATTCAAAGGTACGCTTACATTGAATAACATCTAATGAAAGATTAGAAAGAATGTACATGTGATTTGATCATTTTTACCTTCTTCCATTTTCGGTATGTAGAGAATTCCTGCGACGGCAGAAGGACGCTGAGAGACTTGAGGGACTTCAGCTCGGACGGTAATCCATTCGATTCAAAATCGTCCACCTCGACGTGATCTGAATTATGGACAGGCACATAAAGGCACAGGCACAACATCTTCAAAAAAGTAAAAGTCTTTGACAATAAATAAATAAATAACACAAGAACACTTTCGCCTGCCGGCGGTGAAACTCTGAAATGCCGGTAATGCTGCTTGACGTGTCTAGAAAAGTCCTTGTATACGCCCACTGAGTGAAGGAGGCGGACTCTGATTGGCCACCGGGTTCTACGCATTTAAACATTTGAACGCCTCAAAGTCTCAAAGGCCAATCACGGCTGGAAGCCATTGAGTTCATGTGTAAATCAGGCCCCTCCTCTTTCACTACTCAACTCCAGCCTGAGCCGCTAGAAGAGACATCATGTGACATTCTGTGAAATTTCAATGGAAGTGACTCATAGAATTTCACATTTTCTTAGCAGGGAACAGAGAAACCGACATAGACCTGTAACATGCTAGATATTACCCCTAAACTTGGTTAACATGTCTCAAATCAGGGTTAGTCAGTTAACTTAGACCATTAAAACATTTTTGTTTCTTGAAGAATAGTATATATTTGTAGGCCTACACTTCAAATTTATTTTATTTCAGCCGGTTGCAAAGGCAACATTAATCATTTTCATTTGGTTTAACTTTATGTAGCATACCAAAATAACAAATATTAGAACATAACAATTAATAAAATATAACACTTCAAGAGTTTTAATTTCTGAAAATAATCATGAGATAGAACTTATTTTTTGTGTGATTTTGCTTATTTTTTTAAAATAAGTCTGAATAAGTTGGGCTATTAGGTTGGACTTTTTTTGGTTCGACTAATTTCTTTATTCATTTACTTAAATGCGAACATGTGTTTGCATAATTGAACTGTTAGTACCTGTTTCATATTAAATAACAAAAAAATACTGCATTCACTTCATGAGGTCTCCTTTTACCTCACATTAATGTGCATTTCCATTTGTGATTATAGATTTAACCGTGCATATAGAAAACTTTTCTCTTAAATTGTCTTTAAAATTTCAAATATTGTTAAATAACACATAGCTAATGAGAGTTAGCAGGTCAGTACAAGATATTTTCTTGGTTATAGCAGTAATTATCGTTAATAGGCCACGATATAAACAGCGACTGGTTAGGCCTAATCCTGCAGAAAGCTGTCATCCGGTTGCAGAATTACGTCAGAGTCTGGAGGAAGATCAGTGTCCGTGCCAAAACGAACTCCACAGAGATTTATACAGTATCTGTGAGGGGACACGACCTATAAACCACCGTAACCTGCATACGGGGGAAACGCCTGCTGTATAAAAAGACTGGTTGTTGTTAGACAGCTTCAAATGCCAGAATTTCTAAATCTTTTCATTTGATTTTAACTAGATTTAACGTTTAATTCTTCTTTCATTTGGCAATCCGAATAGTTCTGTCAGTATTTGCACTTGTTTCTGCCATGGAATAAAAAAATACAAAAGGGGATGAGTTTTGTTCTCCCATCTGTGAGTTTATATCTCACAATCATGAAATCGCAGGATATAACCTCAGCATTGCAAGAAAAAAACAAAAAGTTTTAAACGTTTTTTTTTTTTATACAGTGCTAGCAAGCTTCCAGAAGTACAATGTCATCTCATGATCACTGTCAGGGAAAGTTACTTTTTTTGAGTTATAATATTGCGTTACTCCCTAAAAAGTAGGTAGTTGTTATTTTTTATGGAAAGTAATGTGTGCATTTTTTTTTTGCGTTACTTTTTCTCACATGGGCTGGGCTTGCATGTTTGTATTTTAATAATTTTTTTTGTGTATGAGTGTGCAAATGTAAAGGCCTTTCACACCAAAAGTGAAACGAATAAGCCTCAGACTGAAGGATGAAGGTCATCGAAAGGTCAGCAAAGACACTGGGTAATAAAGTGAGATTACATAAAGTAGCCTATATTTGTATTGCAGGTTTGCGTAATATTAACTAGTTTTCAATTTAACATTGCTTATTCACTTTGAGTAACACTGAATCTGTTTTTGTGCTAGTGAGATTAGACTACAACTATAATGTTCACACACAACACGATTTCTCTCAACAGAACACATGCTGGGTTATTGACCCAAGCAGGTTGGGTTTTATTTATACATTAACCCATTTGCTGGGTTATGTTTTAATCAGTGCTGGGTCAAACAACCCCATGTTGCAGGTTATTAATTTCAGATAATAATAGTAAAAATTCTACTAATGAAATAATATTAATAACAATAATAACATCACTGTTTATTGATTCAATTAAAGTGTTTGTTCCAGGAAATCAATATAATCATAAATACATTTAATATAATCATAAATATAATCATTTACAATATAATCATAAATTCATATACACTCTAAAAATTGCTTGGATTGTTTAACCCAACTTTGGGTCAAATATGGACAAACCCAGCCATTGGGTTACATTTTTAACCCAACATTTTGGGTTTGTCCATATTTGACCAAAAGTTGGGTTAAAACAACCCAGCATTTTTAGAGTGTATGAAGTAATTAGTGAGCTTGCATTGATTTGCTCATGTTTTTTGGTTTATGGGTATTTTATGTCCGACCAAACCAGGTAATATCTTAACATGCATCAGAAGAGTTGAGTATCTGTAACACAATCCAGGAGCGCACTCATGTACTGTATGCAGTGTCGCATCAGACTGACCTAATGATTGAATGTGACTCCTGTGCTCTCTAAAAACTAATTTTAGCCATAAGTCACACGCTTCGGGGATCACTAAACATATGCAGGGGGATAGACACGGGCTCTGGGAGTCACAGAGCTCTTATTTCATCGAGCAGGGTTGAAGAGAAAGACAACTGCTCCTGTGTGAATGATGTTTGATTCATTCAAGACCTTTGTCGTTCACAGAGTGACACAGTTCAGATTCAGATTCACTGCAAACCATGGCAGAACCTGGCAATCAGTCGACTAAATCAATCAGTTTTTACATTAAAGTCCCCCTGTGATGAAAATCTATGTGGGGTTTCTAAGCCATGTGTAAGTTCATGAGTCGACAGCATTGTTGAATATTTTCTCCTTAAAATTGCAGTGAACCAAAGATAATCTCAAAAACACGGAAATTGCTGGTGTTTCTGACGTCACAAACGACCTTGTAACCAATCAGATCAATGTGTGATCGTCAACCAGTGAGTGAGTGGAGGCGGGGATTATTTGCATATTCATAAAACCACATATACTAAATGGTGCAAGGGTGTCGAGTTGCATTCAAGATATTTTAAGGCATAATCCATTTTTCACGGGAAAATGAAAGACGAGTTTTAACTGATAAAATGATTGACGGGGACTTGTCGAACTCCAAGATTTTGTAACACTAACACATCTCTCCCTCTATTCATCTTGTGCAAATACACACAAAAAAAATCCTTAATAATTTATTCTCCTTATGTTTGATGCAAAGCATGCTGGGAACTATAATGTGCAGCACTTATGTTCAGCTTAAAATAATCATTTACAGTTCACTTAACGTTTTTTTTTTTACTTTAAACTTTATATTTGAGTGAAATAAACATTTAATTCAATTGGTTTCTCTGGCGTTTTTTCCTTTTTAACTGCACTGTAAAATACTGATTTACTTTGAAACTCAAAAATTACTATTAATTCTCACAAATATTTAGAAAAGATAAGACAGGGCGCACAATTAAGCATGAAATTATGAAGTAGACTGAAATATTTTCTTGTAAAACATTCTCCAATATTCACAACTTAGGAAAAAAATCACAGTGTATTTTGTCTTATTCTGTTATGTACTAACAATTATTCTTAAATATGGACGTGTCTCTAACTGAAAGTGTTTTTTAGTGAAAGTAAAAAATGTCCATATTTATTTATACCTAATGACTATAATGAAAAGTTACATTCATTATTAGTGTTAAAAAAGCTTCATTTGACTTGATGTCAGTTCAGTAAGAAAAATATTTTTAATAAGTCAGTGATCGTCATTGAAATATTGCCTTTTGTTGTGTAATTTTAGTACAAATACAAAGTATAATTATATACAAAAGAAAAGGCATAAAAATGAAATACAACCATTTACACCCCTCGGGTCATGATGCTGTTCTGAACACAAGTTATGAAACTTGTTTTTTCAGGTAAATGTTCTGATCAATGGACTGGCCAATCGCCCGTTCGAACCGTTTATCTGTTTATGTCACATCATACATCCTTTGCATGAAGATAAACGGCTCATTCATAAAGAGCTCCATACATTCAGACACATTCAGAGCAATTAAAGGTGTGTATTATTAACCACAGTACAGAGGTCAGGTCACTGTGCATCACAGTCCTGTGTTTGTTTGTTCTCCATTTGGATTACGTCTGATAGATCCCTGTAGTGCGTCCGATAAACTTCACCTAGAGGTCAGAATCGACAGATGAAAACAGGACGTGTTATCTCTAATGTTACGTGCCATTACCTGCTTCAGTCACTGTTTGTCTCTCAATAGCGGGATCAACAGCCATTCTGACGGGAGCTTCAAACGCTCTTATCCACAGAAACAGGAGAAAAGTGCAGAAATGCTCTTCCTGATATCACAGATCTATATAATAAAGGATTTTCAATAAAAGACAACAACACATTTTCACAATTTAACCATTTAAAGGTCAAGCCCATACAAAAATGTAATAATATATGGCCATATATTTACTTATATTTTAAATAGCATGACATATATCTATACATATATTTGACTTATCTGAGAACACAATATATGTCTGATTTGTGAAGGATCAGACTGGAGTAATGATGCTGAAAATTCAGCTTTTTTCAGAGGAATAAATTACATTTTAATATATATTAACATAAAAAAGTCATTTTAAATTGTCATAATATTTCACAATATTACTGTGTTTTTTGTGTATTTTTTATAAAAAAATTACAGCCTTGGTGAGCAGAAGAGACTTCTTTTAAAAACATAAAAAATCTTACCGACCCTAAACTTTTAACCGGTCAGTGTGTGTAAACATACATGCCTGTGATACTGATGCATTTTAAAGCTGTGGCATATGGTTATACTTTGTGGATTTTTATTTGTCAAAAATGACAGAAAACACTGCATTATTGTATTAAACATACTATATTTGGTATTCACACAACAAAATCTCCAACTATAGGCATTTAATTACATGGTATTCAGATATGATATGAAAATATTAGAGGTATTCAGACATTAAGTATCATCTTTTTAAACTATTCAGACAAGTACATACAACTTTTCTATTATTAACATTGATTACATGGCATCTGATTACATGACATTTTGACAAGTACATAAAATATTCCTATTAAAGGAGTAGTTCACTTTTTAAAAAAACTTTTGCTGATCATTTACTCACCCATGTCATCCAAGATGTCCATGTCTTTCTTCAGTCAAAAAGAAATTAAGAATTTTGATGAAAAATTTTAGAATTTGTGCTTATAAAATGTAAACTTTGTTATTTATTTATTAAATGACTGATGGTTTCGCTAGATAAGACCCTTATTCATCATCTGGCGTAGAAATATATATATATATATATATATATATGCGTTTTGTTTATATTTAACATTTATGTGCATATATGGGAAAATATATGGCACTTACATGAAAACGGCCATTTTTGCTATATTTTGAAATATATGTTTCATATTTGTACATGTGTTTTATATATATGAATTTTGCATATATTCCCATATAGGTAGCAGTCATACATACATGGGCACTGACATTATATATGTAATTTACATTTATTTACATATATTACATTTCTGTATGGGAGATTTTTTAATGTTTGTGAAAGGAGTCTCTTCTGCTCACCAAGGCTGCATTTATTTGATCAGAAATACAGTAAAACAGTGAAACATTAGTACAATTTAAAAGAACGGTCAATATACAAGTGTAATATATAAGTGTAATTTATATCCTGTGATCAAAGCTGCATTTTCAGCATCATTCCTTCAGTGTCATCCTCAGAAATCACTCTAATATGATGATTTATTGAACATTTCTGATTATTGTTGATGTTGAAAACAGTCGGCTGGCCTTTAAACAGTGTTGTGTTTTACATACATGCAAGAAAAACCTCAACATTATTATTTTGACTATGTTGACATTATCATGTTGATGCATTACCATCAAAAAAACACATGAAATTCAGATTATGGCATACAGGTGAAATTCGAAAAATTTGAATATGGTGCAAAAGTTCATTTATTTCAAGTAATTTAACCTAAAAAGTGAAACTAATATAGATTATGCAAAGTGAGATATTTAAAGCCTTTATTTGTTATAGTTTTGATCATTACGGCTTACAGATATGAAAACCTTTTCACAATATTCTAATTTTGAATTTGGGTATTTTCATATCTGTAAGTAAAATACAACAAATAAAGGCTTGAAATATCTCACTTTACATGTAATGAGTTTATATAATGTATTAGTTTCACCTTTTAAGTTGAATTACTGAAATAAATGAACTTTTGCACCATATTCAAATTTTTCGAGTTTCACATGTACGGCTGTATTAAATGAGCCGTGGAGTTTTGCATTGAGAGTTTAGTTTAATCGTGACCAAAACAGAAAGTCCTGCCAGATCCGTGAATGCCATAGTGAAAGATTATTAAAAGACAAGTTAAGAACATCACAACCACTCACAGCGGCGTCTCTCACGTGCTCAACATTTCTGTGCTGTTGGCCAATACTACAGCTCAAGAACACTCAAGAACACAAGACATCCTGTTCTTTCATCAGGGCCAACAATGATCTTTCAGTACATTCTACAAGCACGTTTACTCAATTTTACAGCGTACAATAACTCAACCAATAATATAAAAAAACAAAGAAAAAAGATCAACGCATTTCCACTTCTGCACTAAAGAGATTATGACAGACTCACTCTATTTGAGGAACTTCATTTGCATGTCTGACCTTAATCTTGCTCCTAAATGTCTGCGAACAAGAGCCAAATTCTTAGAAATCTGCAAATGAGAACAATAAAACAAATAAGGTTTAGTTTAGCGAGAGGCGATACAATGTGTCCATTTGAAACTATCAGAATTCCACACAGTTTAGTTACAATGTTACTGAATTCAAATGAGTGCATAATGTAAATCTTGAAAAATTTGAAATATCGTGCAAAAAGTTTTATTTCAATTCAACTTAAAAGGTGATACAATTATATTATATAGACTCATTACATGCAAAGTGAGATATTTCAAGCCTTTATTTGTTATAATTTTGATGATTATGGTTACAGATATGAAAACCCCAAATTCTAAATTAGAATATTGTGAAAAGGTTTTCATATCTCTAAAACCATACTCATCACAATTATAACAAATTAGGGTTTGCAATATCTCACTTTGCATGTAATGAGTCTATATGATATATTAGTTTCACCTTTTAGGTTGAATTACTGAAATGAATAGAACTTTTGCATGATATTCTAATTTTTCCATTTTCACCTGTAAGTATTTCACACTTCAGAAATAATCCTTACAATGTACTTGGATGTGAACACATCTTTAACATAAATATCACAGTGATGCATCATCTTAGTGTGATCACTATCAGAGGAGTGCTTGTGTGTTTGCTGTGACTTTTTCATTTCAATAGGTGACTTTATTCTAAGAATTCAGTTTTATTAAGCTATCATGTTTATGTGAATTCTCAGAACGGTCCTGCTTAGATCTATTTCAGTCCATTATTTCTAGAAAGCCATTTGTTTAAAGACACGGCCCATTATTATGAGATCCTTACATGAACTTTAAAAGCCTTGTCTGTAAAAAGTGCATGCTTTATAAGTTTGCACACAGGTCAAATTGTTGTATGATGTGGACATATTCACACAAGCTTGACAATGCTGGAAAATCCTGTCAGTGTTCTTTAAAGTATTTTTAGGCTGTTTTGTTTTGCCAGCAGTCTGAGAGGATGTACGGCCGCTGTTTATTATGGGACACTTTGGGTTTCCTTGTTCGACAGAGTGACAGCAAGTACAGTCCAGAAACTTCTGTTCATTGGTGGATGAAATCACAGAGTCTGAAAACAACAATGTAATGATAACCTTTTTTTTTGCACTAAAGTATTGTCATTTTTCATTGTCACTGAATTATTATTATGTTTCTTTTGAGGATTTTATAAAATTGTTGTGGAAAAAAAAACCTGCATAATGGGGTGGACAAAATATTAACATGGAAAAGTGGTATAAAGGTTGGATGGATGGATGGTTTCCTCATTGCTCACGTACAACATCTGATTTAGATGGAAAACAATATTTAAAACATTGTCAGTGAAGTTTAAATGTACTTTTAAACATAAAATAATTTAACAGGTTGGACATTCTGATCTGAAAATCAGCCAATGCACCGTCTAGCAACAAGAAGATAGAAGTTTTATATAATAAGGAATTGCATGGTCTTTAAAAAATGTTAATTTTTCTACTAACTTTTTTCATATTTCCCTTCACGTGGTGGACATACTTAGGTTGACCACATCAAATTTGGGGTTGCCCAATTTGTTTTCCCTCTAATGAAGTAATGACTGCTTTATGATATGATGTCATTTAATTTGTCCAATTTTCATTTAAAGGGAAAGTAGTCAAAAATAACAGGGTAAACAATGAATTGAGGGACAAACCATTGTTATAATAAATGTATTATTAATAATAATAATAATAATAATAATACATTAGAGAGAATCATATCCAACAATGGAATAAAATTAGAAAGAGATAATGTATAGTAGCCTAAGTGTTGTGTTTATTATAATAATAGGCTACACAGGCCTGTGAAATGTATTTTTTTTTTAATCATGTTACGCCTAAAGTTCAGATTGTGGTATTTATGACTACAATTGATATTGTTCGATCATATATTGGGAAACTGTTTGTTTATTCAGCATTTAAGAAGCAGCGTAAATAAATATATAAATAAACTGTACACACATTTACACATTTATGTTATTAAATAGCTCCCTCTTCTGGCTGACAAGAAGTCTAGTCACGCAAACGTAAGGTCTGATTGATCACAGTTTCCATAAATGAAAAGAAAGTTCGTCATCGTCACAAGGGAGTCTAAACCAATGGGAATCGTAAGAAGCGACGAAAGGGGCGGGACTTCAGCCATTTGCGGCCGCATACGTTGTTGTTGGAAGAGAAGTCGATTCAAGAAGCCATTACGCTGCGCAATTGTGTCGGGTGAAAAACTTACTATTTTTGCGTATTCTACGCAATTTTATAACCCCCCCTGCGTCCAATTTAAAAACATTATGGCATCTCAGGCCAAAAGGAGAAAAACCAATTTCTCCGAAAGGGAGGTGGAGATCATCGTTGAGGAGATGGAAAAGCAAAAACACATTTTGGTCAATCACTTTAACGCGGGCGTCACGCACATCGCTAAGAACAACGCGTGGGTGGAGATTCTGAAACGCGTGAACGCGGTCAGCACCTGTCAGCGCGAGCTCGCCGAAGTCAAGAAGAAATGGTCCGATCTCAAGACGGAGGTGCGGAGAAAAGTGGCCCAGGCGCGGGCGGCCATGGAGGGCACGGGCGACTGCACCTCCGTACCCGTGATCCTGACCTCCATGCAGCAGCGAATCTGTAATCTACTGGGAGAAGCGACCATCATCAGCCTCCCGGCGGCCGAAGCGGGCGCGGAGATCGCGGTGCCCATCAGCTCCTCGGCCACCGTAACGCTCACGCAGAGTAAGACACTAGCGCTACCGCTGCGTAACTTTTAGTGCGTAGAGTCTCAAACAGACACTTACTTATTATCTTACTCCCGTTATTTTCACCTGCTAAAAACACTTTACGCCATGAACTACAGGTATAAATAGATTTGAGCTATCGATACATCCCTACTTGATCAATCATTCACAGTAGACAATTGTTTTGTATTTATATTGTTTTCTTGAAATGTTGATGTAATTAAGATCTATCCAATTAAATATGGACTCATTTGCAGTCTTGGGTTTATTACTAACTATTTTTTTTCCGTAAATACAGTTACTTCTGATGTAATTGCATTGTAAGACTATTAAAATAATTCTATATAAAACAATAGTGGATTAAACAAAAATAATGTTAAAATGTAAATAATGTAAAAAAATAAATAAAATATATGTACATATAAAAACTTTCATTGCGTAGAATCGCAAATAGCCACTTACTTTACTTCCGTTTATTTTCACCATAAAACAAGTTAAGCCATGAACTACAGGTAAAAATAGTTTTTAACTATTGATATCATACTTCCCCACTTGATCAATCACAGTAATTGTTTTGTATTCCTATTTCTTATGAAGAATCAGAAAGATTTGATTTCTGTTATTTCCACCTGCTAAAAACACTTTAAGCCATAAACTACAGGTACAAATAGATTTTAACTATAGATACTTCCACACTTGATTTCTCCTGATATGTTGTTTTAATATGAAAATTACATCGACTCATTTGCAGTCTTGGGTGGTACTCGTTACTAAGTGGCCTAATTAATTAGTGTGATTAATTTTCTCCTGTTGTCACTGCATTATAGACTATAGAACAATTCTATATTAAACAACAGTGGATTGAAAATTAAAATTTAACATATGTTGTTAAAATTATTATTTTTTTAATGTCACCTTCTCCCTTAAAATACTCCTAATTTTTCTGTAATTTAATTATAGTTACTTCTGACGTAATTATATTAAATACTGTATAGACTATAGAACAATTCTAAAACAATAGTGGATTAAACATCTAGTGGTAATATATGTGTTTTTAATGTAATCTTCTCCCTTTAAATACTTTTGTCAATTTATGCAAATTTGACTGCTAATTTATATATATATATATATATATATATATATATATATATATATATATATATATATATATATATATATATATATATATGTAGTATAATATTCTGTCAATTTTATTTTTTTCACCATGATTTTAGTACTAAAAATGTTTTATATATGTATCTTGAAATGTATTTATATGTTGTATAAATATTCACATTTTGAGTACATTTTTACCAATGCATTTGGATGCTATATAAATGTAATTGTCTTTTCACAGGCATTCAGCCAGCAGCCGCAGGAGCGTGTGAGATAAAAACTCTTGAAGGTAAGACAATTTTCTGTTTTTAATATTAAGGTTGACATGAAACAGAAGTTGTGATAGTCTTTTCTATGGTCACCCTATTTTAAGAGGAAATGAATCGTACATATGCCAGTGGTGCTGAAAAATGAAAGATATTCTAATGTATTCTAATGCTTATTCTAATGTAAAACGCTGTATAATTGTAGATAGTTTTAATCAAATAAGGTTAGATTATTTCTATGTTCATAAAGCTGAAAGTGCACGTGATAAAATAATACACCACTGATGCAAACCAACAGGAATCCTTGCTGTTTCTGCTCCATGATGTTTGTTTTTATGTGGGTAGGGCGCAATATTAGGTATTGAAACGGTGCATACACCCCTAGTTTTGATTTCATATTGACTGAGCTGTGTGTGATGACGCCCCTGCAGACGAGAACGACGTACCACACGCTAGAGGAAGGCATGGTGGAGTACTGCACCACGGAGACGCCGGTGACGGTCAGCGCAGAGGCGCCGGTGGAGATGTTGGCAGCGCAGGCCGAATGCTCCGCCAAACCTCAGGAGCTGAAGAGCCGAATCGCTCTCAGACTCGGCCAGACTTCTCCAGGAGCACCGCGTCACAAACCTGCACGTGCGTGAGATCGCCCAGCACCTGGAGAACCAGAACGACCTGCTCCAGATGATCCGGCGCTCGCAGGAGGCCCAGGCCTGCGCTCAAGAGAGACAAGCCCAGGCTCTGGAGGGCACGCAGGCCGCTCTGCTGGCCCTCATCCAGATGTTCAGACCCGCTCTGAAGGACCTGAGGAAGTTCCTGCAGAACACCAGCGCCACAAACACAGCAGAGACCGCAGGAGAAGCGGTGGGAAACGCGCCACCGTCCAAGCCTGAAGACGGACAGTAGAGATGAGGGACGAGTGACAGGTCCGGGTCTGGAATAGACTGTAAATTATTGTACAGCACTGTGCCTCAAAGAGTGTGTGTGTGTGTGGACGTTTCAGGGATATCAAGAAGTGGATTTAGGACTTTAACGTGCATTTTTAAGAACTGGCCAAAATCTAAAATGCATGGAAGCTTGTTTTCCGCCACAGAATAAGGTAATTGCAACTTTTTAATCTCACAATTCTGACTTTTTTTTTCTCAGAATTGTGTGATATAAAGTCAGAATTGTAAGAATGTAAGTAATAAATGCGCAATTCTGACTTTTTTTTCTCAGAATTGCATGTTCATATCTTGCAATTCTGACTTTATAACACAATTAGGAGATATAAAGTCATAATTGTAAGAATGTAAGTAATAAATGCGCAATTCTGACTTTTTCTCTCAGAATTGCATGTTCATATCTTGCAATTCTGACTTTATAACACAATTAGGAGCTATAAAGTCATAATTGGGAGATATAAAGTCATAATTGGGAGATAAAAGTCATAATAACCATAAATAAGGTCAGAATTGCGAGATGTAAACATGCAATTCTGAGAAAAAGGTCACAATTATCTTTTAAAATGTTTTATTCTGTGGCGGAAACAAGCTTCCATAAAAATGTCATGTACGTTTTACTTTAAAACGAGCATTTTTGTTCAGCATAGTTTATCTTCAACTTGTTTTATTTTTTACATTTGGTTGCTTAAAAAGCAAATAGTTTGCAACAAACTTGATTTTTTTTGTCAACATCAACAACATCATATTTCTTTAACGAAAGCATTGAATGCAAACACCCAAAACACAGTTTCTTCTATTTGTGTAGATAATCGAATGGCTCCGTTTACAGGTGAGGCCTTGCAAGACTTTGTGGAGGATTTTGTTTCTTTAGCTTTTGACAATAACATTTTTATTTATGTAGCCTATGTTAAATAAAGAAACTCTCCACTCACGTGCGAGTCTTCATTTGTGTTTTATTGATGCTAAAGCCTCCTTATTTACCTGTGATCAAAAGTCCAGATGTACAGGCTTTACTTTCAATATATTCACGTACAGTCAGATGCGTGTCATAAATACATAATTTGGCGGTATTAAAATTTATATATTCTGTTGGAAGACATTCTCAAATATGTCTTTATTATTCAGCATCTGTTGAATTGTGCCTTTTTTGTGTAGTCTGATAATACTTTGTATATTTGACACTTTTATTTTTTTTTAGTGTCGTTACGAGCTCAGTAATGCATTTTCTTAAATTGATTTTGCATTTTATTGTTGTCCTTCGTTTTACTGGTGAACTCTAGCCATTCACACACAGTCTCTTACATTACAAAAACCCTTGATACATTTATTTTTTAAAGCTAAATTATTTGTTTACCTTGCAGTAGATCTACATATCTACACTTATGTTTTTTTATTATATGTTATTAATTTCACTTTTAATAGATCCCTACCCTAATTTAACAACATAATATGATTTCCTTTTATTTTTTACATTGCAGTTTGGAAAAGGGTTTTTCTGATTAATGTGATGCAGCTTTCATGTAGTTCACTTTGCCGCCACTGAGAGAGACAAAATACAGTTTTCATGTAGTCCACTTTACCGCCACTAGAGAGAAGACAAAAATACAGCTTTCATGTAGTTCACTTTACCGCCACTAGAGAGAGACAAAATGCTGCATATGTCATCTCATCATCAGTCAACGTAGGAAACAGTTGTGCTGCTGCTTTTTTATAACCTGTGATACTATTTTTCAGGATTCTTTCACGAATAAAAAGTTAAAAAGACCATCATTTATTTAAAATAAGTTCAATAATTCATCCATGAATCCTAAAAATAGTTTTTTAGGATTCATATAACAAGTTCCAAAAAAAAAAAAAAAAATTAAACTGTTTCCAACATTCATAATAAATCCTCATATTAGAGTGATTTCTGAAGGATCACGTGACACTGAAGACTGGAGTAATGATGCTGAAAATTCAGCTTTGATCACAGGATATAAATTACATTTGAACATAATTCACATAGAAAACCATTACTTCAAATTGATTTAATATTTCATTTTTATTTGATCATGTAAATGCAGCCATGAGCAGAGAGACTTTAAAAAAAAACACTAAAATAGTAATGTGTGTGTGTGTGTTTTATTGACTCTTATATTACGATTAAACTGATATTGTATGTATTTTATAAAGAGCACAACATTACATTTGGAGAAAAATACAAACATTATTTGATATTTTTAAATATTTAAGTTATATTTAAAAATATATTGTTGATGGCCTGAGAGAAATCAGTGTGTGTGTATGTGAAAGAGAGGGAGAGAAAAAAGAGGGGGCGGTGCTTCATTATCCCTGTAGAAAAACTAAACACGCACGCAGTGATCCAGGCAGGGACAGATTCATATTCACACACTCACACACACACTCACAGACAGACACAGGACAGACAGAAACACTAAAGACGTGAGTTCACGCGATCAGCGTTAATGTTTCTAATGTTTTAAAGGTTGACCGTTTATTCGCGCGCGCACGAGAAAAAAACTGAGGCGATTGTTTGTTCGCGGGTTTGTGAACTAAAACCTGATAATAACAAAGAAACGTTTTTTTTTTCTTCTAAATGATACTATAAAATATAATTGTATATATTTGTTGATATGTTAGTGTTCATCTGTTCTCATGTTAGTTGTGATTTGTGTCCCCACAGATGATCATGATGATCCCACAGAGAGAGTTTCCACTGCCAGATTAAACCGTCACACCGCCTTCAGTCTAACATTGGGTTTCTTCAGCGGGTTAAATCATCCAGAGCTCGAGTTCATGGCGTTTCTAGTGAAGAAGAAGAAGTTTAAGTTTCAGACTCATGTCACTCTGGAAGAGCTGACATCCGTGCCGTTTGTCAACGGGGTTTTGTTCTGTAAGATCAGACTGTTGGATGGAGGAGACTTCACTTCTGCTTCATCCAGGTAAAACACTTCATCATCTTCACCATTTGTTTATTCGTTGTTTTTATTGAACCGTTAACTACTGATGGTAAAGTACAGTTATGGTCGGAGTGTTTACATTGTGCATTTAAAAGAATACAATGGTACTAAACATGCAGAAAGTCCTGAAAAGTAAGTTAGCTGCTACCATTCTTTTTTAATGTAAATAAATACCATCGTGCATTAGTTACAAGTATCATGATGTATCTGTTCTGTGGGATTGTGTTTGCCACCATAGTACATGTTTAGCAGGACCATCTTGCAGTGTTATTTAGATATTATTTATGTTTATAGTTTGTACAATTTTTAGTTTGAATTTAAAATTTAAGGTTGTAATTTTGTTGCATTCTTGTCATCTTTATTAGTTTTCTAAATAAATGTGTCTAGTGTTTGTTTCATTAAATTTTGTTCTAGTTTTAGTACATCAAGTTAAAATAATTGAAAATGCTAGCTTAAAAATCAAAGTTTATGTTTTTGTTAGTGCTCTCAAATTGATTAATCACATCTAATAAAGTTTGTGTATATATTAAATGTGTATATAAAATATATATATATGTGTGTGTGCATACAAACTTTTATGTTAGATGCGATTAATCATGATTAATTGATTTGGCAGCACTAACTTTCAATAAGCAGTTTTTTTGGCTGTATGATTTTAAGAGATTAAAACATTTTTTGTTTAATTAAAATTCTTCTAAACATTGGTTCTAAAGCAACACTCTTAAAGTGTTGTGGGTGGTTGCCAGGGCGTTGCTAAGATGTTTTTTTGTTGCATATTGCTGTGTGGTTGTTGGGGATTTTCATGAAGGTTGCTAATGACAGCTGGATGCTTTGTGCATTATTTGAGGAATCATTTATGTCTGATATAATATAATAGTGAAGCTTATCATTTTAACCAGCGCTACTGATGTGTTTCTCAGTTCATCTGCTTGTTTGAGACGGTTGCATGAGGATGTCGATCATGGCATGTGATCAGAGGGAAGTGAAGACAGACGTGTCTGTTGAATTGTTGTAATTCTTTTGTGTAGTCTGATACTCCTGTCCATATTTTCCTCTTCTTTTGCGCTCCAGTAATGGATTTGCATTTGTAATCCTGATATTGAATTTTATTGTTGTCCTTTGTTTTACTAGTGAACTCAAACACTGTAGCCATTCAAACACAGTCTCTCACATTACAGAAACACTGAGTTTAGGTGTCCTATAAATTGACTCATAAAGAACGGTTGTAAAGTCAGTCTTAATCTATGCATAATAACATATTTATTTGAGCGTTATTCACAGGCGGTCAGAAAGCTCTGCTGTTTTTCAGGCTGTCCGTCATGTCTCCTTTTTGCTCATCAATTTCAGAATAACAGGAAAGATTCGCTATCAGTAGCGAGACTTTGTGTCAAATGATCCTTCACAAATCACTCTAATATGATGATTTTATGCTCCAAAAACATGTATGATTATTATCCATGTTGAAAACAGTTTTTTACATTTTTATTTCAGGATTCTTTGATGAATAGAAAGTTCAAAGAACAGCATTTATTTAATTAGAATCTTTTCTTAACATTATAAATGTGCTTTACTGGTAACTTTTTGATCAATGTAACTCATCCTTGATGAATAGAAGTATTGATTTCTTATTTATTTCCCCCAAAAATAAAATACAAATTCTTACTGACCCCAAACTTTTTAAAGGGTAGTGTTTAATGTAACAAAAGCTTTCCATTTCAGATAAAAGCTGTTCTTTTGAACTTTCTATTCATCAAAGAATCCTGAAATAAAAATGTAAAAACTGTTTTCAACATGGATAATAATCATACATGTTTTTGGAGCATAAAATCATCATATTAGAGTGATTTGTGAAGGATCATGTGACACTGAAGACTGGAGTAATGATGCTGAAAATTCAGCTTTTTTCAGAGGAATAAATTACATTTTAATATATATTAACATAAAAAAGTCATTTTAAATTGTCATAATATTTCACAATATTACTGCGGTTTTTGTGTATTTTTTATCAAAAAATTGCAGCCTTGGTAGAGCAGAAGAGACTTCTTTTAAAAACATAAAAATCTTACCGATCTTAAACTTTTGACTGGTAGTGTGTATATATATACATATAGGCCTCCAAATTGCAATGGCCGCACTCTTGCTCACTATCCACCACCTCAGTTGTTTCATACAGCAGTTTTATCCATCTTTACAATCCAATATCACTGTCCAGAGTTTGTCATGTCCGGGGGTTTGTGACTGTATAATTTGATGCAGATTTCATGGTGACTTTGTGTAGATCTCCGTTGTGCTTTACCTTCAGTGTTTCTCCATCTGTGACATTGCAGATAAAGTTGATACTTAAGATCTTTGCACACTGAGGCAGAAACTTTCGTATTTGTTTTTTCATATTCCTCATTTGTTGGAGCAATTGTCAAAACACCTCTCAAAATGCGAGAACACACATTTTGCACTTAGCAATAAGTCATTTGCATTAAGACCGGGAACATGCTTTAAAATAGTTTTGATTTCATGCCGAACTCAACTGAATTTAGCTTGTGTTCTCTTATAAACTGACTGAATCTCTCGTTTATTTGTTGTCCTTTTAACATTCTCATTCAAGTCACACACATTCTCATGTCTTGCACCCTTCAAACACACACACACACACAGAGACTCTCTCACACACACACACTCTTGCACACACACGTACACATGCACACACAAACCTCGCAGCACATAAACCGCTTTTGTCCTGGTTTGGTTGGCAGGAGGAAGTCAAATGTGAGCGCGTGGAGACGGTTGACCGACAGAGACGTCGTGAACATGAGCGAGAGGAAGTTCAGATGAGTTTATAATCTGTGCGGTCCAGTTTAGCATCCAACTGTGTGCATGTCTTGAGTTTGGATATCACACACTTTCAGACAGACAACAGGAAAATTAGTCAGGAAGCAGGAAGAACGAGGCCGTCAGCTGTTCTCTGCCTCAGGACAATAAATGAAATGCATTTCTCAATTTTAATGCTGGGTGGTATACATCTAAATCATTTATAATGTAATAAATATCGTCATATTTTTCATATTTTGCTCTCTCTCATGTATTTATTAATTATTTACTTTGACTTTTTGACTACATGTTGACTAGAAAAAAAATAATAGTAAAAATAAATATTTTCTACACTTTTTTTTCCAACACAAAGTGAGCTCAAGGAAGAATTGTAGTTAATAATTTTCATTAATTCGCACCAATATAACAATTCATAGCCATAAACAGCATTCTTTACCTCCATATAATGCTACTAAAACAATTTAATACATAAAAAAAAATTATTTGCAAAAAAAAATAAAAATTTTCGGAGTAACTGAATTAATGAATTAATTTATTTGAAACTCTTACACCATTTTGTTGCCTTGAAAATAGCCATAAACGCTGGTATGGCAATAAAAACAAACTTAAAACCATTTCGAGAGGCACAAGTAAAACATCTTTGACTTTATGATCAATACTCAAGAGTTGTATTTTATTGTATATTTCTGCTGCATTGCTTTTTGTTAAATGTGTTTTCAGATGAGCTTCTCTGCTTTAAATGTTTTTTTCTTCTTCACATCAGTATCAAAAGACTTTCAAAAGAACAAGGCAAATGCTGTTTTCCATGATGTGACGCCTTTAAATAGTGTCTGACCTATTTATAAATGTCTAAACACCTACCAGACACATAAATGCAGATTGTTATAGATAGAAATGTAGTATTTTCTATGAATAGTAAAGGCTCTCATAGGAATGTTGGGTGGGCCGAATCTTCGCCTGTCCCAGCCGTTAGCCAGCCTCATAATTAGGAGGGTTTGGCCTGGAGTTAAATTAAAAGCATCACAATCTCATCCCTCATTCGCCTGCATGAGCACTGGGACAGTATGTCTTTAGATGGGTTAGTAATTTCATATTTCATTGATATTTATAGCAGATTCTTCTCTCTGTTATATAATACCAAAAGCCTCTCAGTTTGTATTTCCTGTAGTTCATAATCACCATGTTGTTCCAAACCTGTATGACTTTCTGGGACACAGAACAAGGTAGTTTAACGAACATCTACGCGTATTTTCCATATGATGATGATAGTGTCCAGAGACTTCAGAATATCTCTTTTTTTTGTGTTGTATGTATTCATGATTTGCACTGATTTGAGGGTGAGTGAGTAAACATTGAATTTCTTCAGCGAGCAATTGCAATCAAGGTTTTGGTGCTTTACTTTAATTGCAGGCTTATTTGTCATCAATGTTTGATCTATTACAGCTATGTTCTATAGTTGGAAACTTTTGTTTTAGGGCTTTTAGTTGATTAAAGAGTTAAGCTTCCCTTAAAGGAGTAGTTCACTTTAAAAAAAACTTATGCTGATAATTTAAGATGTCCATGACTTTTTTCTTCAGTTGAAAAGAAATTAAGGTTTTTGATGAAAACATTCCAGGATTTTCTATAATGGACTTCAATGGGGTCCAAACGGTTCAAGGTCCAAATGAGAGTTTCAGTGCAGCTTCAAAGGGCTTTAAACGACACCAGACGATGAATAAGGGTCTTATCTCAGCGAAACGAGCGGTCATTTCAAAAATAAATTTAAAAGTTTAGGTTTTATAAGCACAAATGCTCGCCTTGCTCTGTTCTGTGATGCGCATCCGTGACTCTCCTGTTGAACGAATCCTTTTTTCGAGTCATTTCCTTCTTTGAATTAACCAAATGGCTCGAAAAAGACTCGATTCATTTTGATGAACGAGTTTGAACAGGAGAGTTCAAAATGAACAAATCTTTTTTTGAGTCATTTCGTTAATTTCCTTCGTTGAATGAATAAACTAAACTCGAAAAAATATTTTTGTTCATTTTGATGAACCAGTTCGAACAGGAGAGTCACGAACGCGCATTACAGAACAGAGCAAGGCGAGCATTTGAACTTATAAAACTTAAGCTTTTTTATTTATTTTTTAAATGACCAATGGTTTTGCTATATAAGGCCCTTATTCATTCGTCTGGTGTCGAATTTGAAGCCCTTTGAAGCTGCACTGAAACTCTCATTTGGACCTTGAACCGTTTGGACCCCATTGAAGTCCATTATATGGAAAAAATCCTGGAATGTTTTCATCCAAAACCTTCATTTCTTTTGACTGAAGAAGAAGAAAGACATGGACATCTTGGATGACATGGGGGTGAGTAAATTATCAGCAAATGTTTTTTTTGTAAAAGTGAACTACTCCTTTAAGGGAAGCAACCATGACATGTCTTGAACTTTTCATCCATACAGTTATATGGATATCTTTCCTAAAACGCATAATTTTGTCTGTGTTTCTCAAAAGCATCGTAAGTGAAGTTGATGGTAGAGACCATTGGTGGCAAAGGTCAATCCTCTTAGGCTAATGATGTTTTTGGTAAACAGCCCTGTAGTTTTAAGGCAGGTCTGCTGTGCCGCCCTTCTTGAAATGTTAACCATAAAAACCTCAAACCACTGGGTGTATGACACCGGCCCCACAGCCAGCCTTTTGCCACATGTGCAGTTTCCCTTTCATTCTGCGTGTTTTACCCAGCATGCTCTGAGTTTGTAGGACCTGACAGACTGTAGTGCTGATTAATCAGTAGGATTCAGCCACATGCATCGATGAAAAATTCCTCTTTAATATTGTATATATTAATATTATGCATGCCCTGATGTTTTAGATCTAAAAACTAAATTCTTTACAAAAGTCAAAGATTGTAAGTTCTCTTAAACAATAACTGTTGTCAGCAATTTAAAAGTGTTGAAATGCAAAATTCTTGATCAGCGCATTTTTAGTCAAGGCAACAGACATCTTGTTCAGAAATGTTCATTTCCATTCATTTAATTGTATATGTTATTTTAAATTAGCCTAAATGAAATTGTTCACCCAAAATGTTAATTCTGTGTTTTTTTTTTATTTCTATAGCGCTTTACACAATGCAGATTGTTTCAAAGCAGCTTTACAGTGACAAACAGGAGAATAATGCAGAGTTCAGTTCTGCTATACATCATCTCTAAAAAGACAATAGTAAACACTAAACAGTCATTGTTCAGTTGAAATCAGTTCAGTGTTGATTCAGTCTGATTAAATAACTTATGAATTGAGTTCAATTAAGCTATAAAGCAGGTCTGTAGAAAACTGTGATATCATGCAGTTCTTATCCAATAGTGTCCAAACTAAAGCAAGCCAAAAGGCGACAGTGGCAAGGAACCCAAACGCCATCAGTGACAGAAACTGAGAATAAAAGGTTCTCTGAGAAATCAGTTGACCAATATGATGCAACGAACAGATGATCCAGTGCATCACACATTTTTAATTTTTTTTAACTTAAATCAGCAACTTTCTTTAATATTAAATTGGTTGTTCAGACTCTCTTTGTCTAGTTTAACCAAAAACATTGCAAATCTAGTTTTTTTGTAGATTAAATAATGCAGATTTTGAGTATCTGTGAGTCAGTGTTTGTGTTCACAGATGCTTGTTTTCAGCTCATCCAACAGATAAGGAGAAAAACAAATAACTGCAGATTTTTTGGAATCTGTGTAAGTAGACCGTTAACAGCTGTATCTTCCTGACCGAGACGATTCTGGATCATACGCATTGCATGATGTTTTCATGCTCTCTATATTTCCATCCACCTATTTTTTCCAGTTATCGTTTTAAAAAAACAACAAGATGTGCATAAATTCAAAAAATGTGCATAACAAACTAGCGCAGTTTTTATCTGATAAGAAGAAACTATGATGGGAACACTTTCACTAAATAAATCCTTCGATTACAACAAAAAACTCATGTGACTTTGCCTTAACAGAGGCTGTGATTGGATAACTGGACTAACCAGCAGACCAATCACATCAAATGTTGGTTTGGTGGCTCGGAAACGCCTGAGCAAAACTCTGTCATCAGAACGATTTGGTTTAATTCCCTTCAGAAGTCTCACACGATTGCGTTCCCAAACACCAACATCCAAACGCAAGAGGACATGACAGTTTCGTCTGATGCTCTTATAGACGCACCTCATCTATAATGGAGGAAAAAAGAGCCACAATTTTAATTTTTTATACAGATATTTTGTCAATTTCTCAGGAAGTAACAATTTTGTTCTCCTAAAATGGACTTGAAACAATATTTATGCAATATTCCAATCATGCATATACACTACCGGTCAAAAGTTTAGGGTCGGTAAGATTTTTTGTTTTTAAAAGAAGTTCTTCTGCTCACCAAGGCTGCAATTTTTTGATCAAAAATACACAAAAAAACAGTAATATTGTGAAATATTATGACAATTTAAAATGACTTTTTTTATGTTAATATATATTAAAATGTAATTTATTCCTCTGAAAAAAGCTGAATTTTCAGCATCATTACTCCAGTCTTCAGTGTCACATGATCCTTCACAAATCACTCTAATATGATGATTTTATGCTCCAAAAACATGTATGATTATTATCCATGTTGAAAACAGTTTTTTACATTTTAATTTCAGGATTCTTTGATGAATAGAAAGTTCAAAGAACAGCATTTATTTAATTAGAATCTTTTCTAACATTATAAATTTCTTTACTGTAACTTTTGATCAATGTAACTCATCCTTGATGAATAGAAGTATTGATTTCTTATTTATTTCCCCCAAAAATAAATACAAATTCTTACTGACCCCAAACTTTTTAAAGGGTAGTGTTTAATGTAACAAAAGCTTTCCATTTCAGATAAAAGCTGTTCTTTTGAACTTTCTATTCATCAAAGAATCCTGAAATAAAAATGTAAAAAACTGTTTTCAACATGGATAACAATCATGTTTTTGGAGCATAAAATCATCATATTAGAGTGATTTGTGAAGGATCATGTGACACTGAAGACTGGAGTAATGATGCTGAAAATTCAGCTTTTTTCAAAGGAATGAATTATATTTTAATATATATTAACATAAAAAAGTCATTTTAAATTGTCATAATATTTCACAATATTACTGTGTTTTTTTGTGTGTATTTTTTATCAAAAAATTGCAGCCTTGGTGAGCAGAAGAGACTTCTTTTAAAAACATAAAAAATCTTACCGACCCTAAACTTATGACGTCTGGATGCAAAAATATCTATTGAAGTAATGAATGCATGAAGCTTCTTGCTTTCAGATCCGATCTTCTCTCTTGCTTCTTGCCTGTCCTCATTACAGTATCTACACAGAGAGGACATGTCCGTCTCATCTGATCATCTCTGCTGTTTACCAGCAACATCAGAGAAGTGGCCAACATCACAAAACTACAGGGATAAGAGTCTTCAGATAGGGTTCAGTCCCTTCGGAGCAAGAGAAATCCCTTGTTGCAATTAAAGTTGAACGTTGAACCTCACGAACATGATCTGCTTTGCGTCCTGCACATAAGCTTGATGTTTGAAGGCCATAAACCAACCAAACAAGCACGAAATGGACTTATCGCTGATTCAAAGCGAGATCTTGCTTGCTCTCGTAATTAGAGACGTGTCTTTTATGCTGTAAGCAGCTGGCCGGTTCAAAGGGTCAGGCGTTGCCCTTTACGGCTCTGAACTGTAAGCGTCTTTGTGTGGCTCACGTTATGTAATCATCCGTTTGGATTCATCGTTCGCGTTTTGGAGGTTTCACTCCCCGATGTCCGATAGACATAAATCCAGATTGCTCAGAACAAGGGCTCTTTGGAAACAGCTTTGGACTTTCTCTCCGGACAGTTTTGCGGCTTATGCAACTGGGTTTGTTAGTCATGTAGAGTCAGCTGCCTGTTCATAGTTGTGCTGTGACCTTTTGACCTTTTGAGCTAGTTAAAAGTCACATGTGATCTTCATTGATTGACATAGATTAGAGTTCAGGATGGTTGGTTAGTCATGTGTGAGGTTGATTGATTGAATTCAATATATTGATTTAATTCAGAGTGAAACGTTTATGGATGATGTATATTTTTAACCTCAGCGACTGCGCATGGATAGTTTGATGTGTGTTGTACACAAATATAGCAAGTGTTTTTCTGAAATGTACAGTTTCAATCTGATTGACTGACTGATTGACAGCCGTTTTGTGCAGGGTCATGTTAGGCCGCTGGAAAACTCGTGTTAACCAGGGCTGAAAAAATTATTTTTTTTTAGGAAGGAAGAGCTAGTCACTGTAAGTTTGACTGGTTCATGAAATTTAATCTTCAAAAGATTTTTGTTTTGTTTGACTTGCTTAGTAGAAATAAATCTAGATAAGAACAATATATTTGTGTTTTACAAATTTATATCTGATTTACCCATCTCTAAACATCTGATCAATTTGCTGTTTTACATTTTTTAGATTGTGCTTGATTTTTTTTAAATTGGGGAGCTCATAAACAGAATAAGATGGATTAATATATTGTATTTCTAACAATCTGCATTTATGCATCCAGTAGATATTTTGATAAAATTTATTATAGCCGTAAACTTGACTAAATGTGGACCAAATTTTATGTAAAAATGAAAAGGCTCTAGTCTACATAATATCAGGATCCTTAAAAAGTCTTAAATTATTATTTTTTTTAATTTAAGGCCATAAAAAGGTCTTAAAAAGTCGTATTTTTACTTATGAAAGCTCTTAAATTTTCAATTGCAATTTGACTTTGATATCTAAATTTCTATCTATTTAGCATACTTTTTTATTTTATTATTCTTTCTTTGTGGATTTGAAATTGAATTTAACTTTTTCCTGGACTTATGGCTCAAATTCCACATTGCAGAAATGGGTTTAGTTGAAGTACATGAAGCAAAATAGTAGAACAGTTTTTAGAATTTCATATTTTTATTGCATAATGATTTTTATTTGCAGAAAGGAATATAATTTATTTTTTCAGAGAAATATTTTTTACAATTTCAATCTCACCTCAAAAACCCCACCCAGAACACACTACTATTATTAGAATTTTTTTATCATTAATGAAATGAAGGGCTGTCAATCGATTACAATATATTTAATCACAATTAATCGCATGTTTGTCATGAGTTAAATTGCAACTTATTTGCAATTAATGGTAAAACATATAATTTAATACCGTTTAATTCTCTGTTCAAAATAAGCATGGACAAATATTGATGCTTTATGCTAATCTGTGTTTATTAGTGAAACCATACTCAACATAGAGCATGAAAATGTTAATATGTAAATTGTGTGAGATATTTCGTCAATTAGATTGAAAGATCAGAAAATGGCCATACGTTTAAACCCTCCCTCGAAGAAATCAGGACAGAAGTGATTGAAAGTGGACAAAAGAGACGGATTAAAACACCAGGTGTAAACGGGTATGTGTCGATTAAAACACATCTTAACACCAGGAGTGAACAGTGTTTGATGGGATTGATGTGAACTTTATTAAACGAGCTTCCTCTCCTGTGCCTGGGTTCGGTCAGGATGTCTGAACACAGCTGGTCCTCCTCATCCGATCTGGAGGCGAGCGGGTTCAGAGAGAGAGAGATCGCTTTATTTATTGGACACACCGGCTATCACTTCCTGTTTTGATCGGCTATCGCTTCCTGCCTCGTTTAAAATGGAATTAGAAACATTTGTAATCAGAAATGTAATGCCATTTTCACCGTTTTTTTCAGAATCATCTCAATGCTCTCCACAAGCTGGCGATGATTTTGTGCTCTAATCAACACACAATACACAATTTTTTATTCTTGCATATGTAAATGTGTTAGGCTCATGATGTCTATTGTCAGAAGTGGAATGATCTTGTTGATTGTTGCATATAGATTTATCAATTTAATTAAAAAAAATTTTTTTTTCAGTTATTCATAATAATATTCATTTTATGTTATTACATATATAAAACCTTTTATTTTTAATATATTATATATATATATATTATTTTATGTTATATATATTATTTTATATTTATATTTAAATATTACTATTTATTTATTTTTAATCATTATAACTTTAATGTAAGCCTGTTTTGGTTTAGTTGGGTAGGAAGTATTGTATATTGTTTAATTACATTCCCTTTTCCACATAAACATTATATAATAATGCTATAATAATTAATAAAAAAACATAATGTATCTCAAATAAATACCTATTTAATAAACACTTCATATATTAAAAGTAATATTTCATTAAACAGTAATATTTCATCAAACAACAACAAAAAATCTTCTGCTTTACACAAAATAAAATCATTTTTACTGTTATACAACACGACGTGTGTGTGGCGAGCTGTCGATGCAAAAGAAAAAATTGCGTTGACACAAAAATATGACGTTCGACGAAATTTTGACGTTGAAACGCTGACGTCATCGACTCGCCGCTACAGGCCTAGCTTAAGCAGATGCTTCGAACAAAATAGGCAACAGAAAACAATATAAGGATAATAAACAATAAAAGGTCTAAAACTATTTGTATATTTTCCCCTTTTAGTTGTTTTTTTGTGTCATTATGAGCTCAGTAATGGATGTGTTTGTGCAATTTTAATAATTGTCCTTCATTTTACTGGTGAACTCAAACACTAGCCATTCACACATAGTCTTTTACATTCCGGAAACTTTTTATCCATTTACTTTTAAAGCTAACTTATTATTTATGTTATTTTATTTATGTTGTTAATTTCACTTTTAATCAGTCCCTACCCAAATATAACAGTATACTATGATTTCCTCGATGCATCCATCGAACATGATAGGCAGAATAAACAATAAAAGGACAATACATTGATTTGAATCTTTTCCTTGTAGTTACTGTTGGATGCTTTATTGTTGTGCAGTTTGATTAGATTTTTTTGATCAAACCCTTTTTCGAAGTATTAAACAACAGCTTCTCTGCTGAAGTGAGACCTTCTGTTATCCTGTCATCCAGCGCTCACGGGAAGCCAGTGGCTCTGTGTCCGCCAGAGATCGCATAGGAAGGTCTGCGCTGACGTCAGGCCGTGTGATTGGAGCGATCCGCTCTGGGATGTTTGTCCAAGCGCTGTCAGGGTCTCGCACAGGGCCGAGCTACAGGATGGGAGATAAGAATCCGGTTTCAGCGCAGCACATTTCTGCTCGACTGAATCAGTCTGTATAAACAGGGGTACACGGGCTTTCACAACTACAGGCCTCACGACACACGAGGACAGAATCTGATAACATGGCCTGCGTTCACAACACAAGTGGACTGCGACGGATATACACCGTACTATCTGAAATATTTATTGCTTACTGTCAGAAAAAATTGGGGTATGATCTTTTTGAAAGAGAATAGTTTTGTTTTTAAATTCATTAAAAATTTCATTTCTATTTCAAATGGTTTGCTCAAAAATATATGATTTCTGAAGGATCATGTGACACTGAAAACTGGAGTAATGGTGCTGAAAATTCAGCTTTGCATCAAGGGAATAAATTGCACTTTATAATATATTCACATAGAAAACAGTTGTTTGAAATTGTAATAATATTTTACTATTTTTACTGTTTTTAGCAGAAGAGATTTCTTTCAAAAAAAAAATTCTTGCTGACCCCAAACTTTTGAACAGTAATGTATTGTCACTGCACTTTTATTATAATTTTTTTTTGTTGCTTTTTTAATCCATACAGGCCATATTTATAAGTGAAGAATGCATATTGTTAGTATGCTATTTACGGGCTGTCACTTTACGTTCGAAAATCGAACGGACCAACCAACACAAGTTTCGAAAACGAAAATAGGGAATCGATTTTTTTTTTAAACCAAAAAATTTGTTTTAGGTGGACAGATCAATACAGTACACAGAATATGTACACTCTAAAAAATGCTGTGTTATTTTAACCCAATTTTGAGTCAAATATGGACTAACCCAGCTGTTGGGTTAAATTTATAAATTGCATTTTTGTATCCAATAATTGGGTTTGTCCATATTTGACCCAAAATTGGGTTAAATCAACCCAGCATTTTTTAGAGTGTAGGATGTTGGAAAATAACAATGTCTTTTCTGTTCACCAAATGCTTTTTAATATTCGCTATTACTTCAATGCAAGTGAACAAGTGCGCCGTTATTAGTTGTGTAGTAACAAGTGTGTGTGTGCCTGAAATGAGCAGATTCTGTGCAATATGCTGTATTTAATATATCATGAGGATCACGAGTTGCATATTTGCGCAAAATTCGCGCAGGTTTGGCTTACACGAACTTCCCCAGCAAAGTTGAGTAAACATAGAAACACGCCAAATTGGCTCGTGATTGACAGCGTTTCCCGCTAAAGTTCATTTTTACCTGCATTTGGCGAGTTATAGGGTGTAAATCTCAATCCCTGAATGTTGCTCTCCTGTTTGTCACTGTGCATGAAACTTATCACCAATAAATCATCAGGAATATTGCGCCCTTTTTACATTCGTCTCAATGCCAGTTAGGTGTCCGTGGATTTGCCTATATTTGGTGTTGAAAATGGAAAGTCTTCAGACATGGAAAATTGATTTTACAATCGATTCACCTAACACTTATGTCTCAAAAATCAAATTTTCACCAAAGTGACAGCCCTAATGCTATTCAACACACTCAAGCAGAGTATCAGTATTAAAGCATTCATCGGTGTTGTGATGGTTTATGTTTAAAGCGTATGTTAAGCTGTGGTCTGGGTGAGGTAGATGTCGTACTGTGAGTGTAAAGTGGGTTTGGGTTAGTCGACTCGAGTTGTTATTGAATTCGAGTAGGTCATTGTGAGCATTGTGTTGGAGAGGCCGTGTGCTTTGGGTCGGGGAGGATCTGTCCTCTTTCAGGGTTTCTTCTCTTTAATGAAGCCTCTCTCTTTTGTTTTCTATTCTGATCCCCCCCAGAGAGTGCAGAGAGTTAAAAGAAAGCACACACAATCAGGGTTACTGTGTCTTGCATTGATGAATATTCAGTGCTTCTGCTGTGTTACCTGCCCTGACCGTAGGCTGCATGATTTACTGATCTAACACTTTTCTTTTATGATCTATGCATTAATACAAAAATTATGTTTTCTACTTGAATGCTCCTTAAAGATCACATTTTTATATACCCTAGTCAAAGGTTTGGGGTTATTAACCTTTAAAAAACATTTTTTTTTAAAGAAATTGATACTTTTCAGCAAAGATGCATTACATTGGTTAAAAGTGATGGAAATATATGTTACAAAACATTCTATTTCAAATAAATGCTGTTCTTTTGAACTTTCTATTCATAAAAGAATCCTGAAAAATTTATTGTATCACAGTTTCTACAAACATATAACATTTTTTTCAACATCGATTATAATCATAAATGTTTCTTGAGCAGCAAATCATCATATTAGAGTGATTTCTGAAGGATCATGAGACACTGAAGACTGGAGTAATGATGATGGAAATTCAGCTTTGATCATAGGAATAAATTACATTTAAACATATATTTACAAAGTTAACAGTTATTTTAAATTGTAATAGGCCTGATATTTCACTTTTACTGTAATCAAACTTTGATTTACTGTGATTACTTTTGATCAAATAAATGCAGCCTTGATGAGCAGAAGAGACTTCTTTAAAGAACATTAAAATCGAAATATTATCGAACGCAAACTTTAGATCAGTAGTGTATACTGTATGCTATTTTTTTTATATAACTTTAATCCACTGTTCTGAAAAAGATAATTTTACCAATTTATTTTTTTGGAAGGTTAGTTAGAAACTCCCCCCAAAAATGTCATGATATTTATGATTTCATGCAATGATCATATTTATAAAAAAAAAAATTCTGATGAAAAAAATATGCATTTAAAAACCAAAAGTGATTAAGCTTGTGTGTATTCCTTAATATATATATATTTTATTTATGAGATCAATAAAAATATAAAAAAATACATTGCAAAAATAAAAAAATGTTTATGTTTTAGGTTTCAAATATTTGTATTGTCTTTATTTGCAATTGATCATTTACTGAGTTGAATAAATGTGGCTTTGTGAATCTTACCCACCTGCCTGTAACTCTTCTCTCCTGCTAGTCTGCCCGGCGAGCATCTTAATGCATATTTATTCCACATGAATCTCACTCATGGATCTTTTGTACACGCTAAATTGTCCCGAGCTTCCCAACAATTGGTCCATTCAGGAGCGCTTGATTGGGTTTGCCTTCGGCCGGCGTGGGAGAGAGTCGAGCCGAGAGCATGAAAGGAGAAACGCAAGGACGCACAAAGCCTGTTGTGTTGTTGTTTGTGAGACTATTTTTTATAAGATTGTTGCTTTGAAAATGTGATGTGCAGCTTTTGGTTGCATTGAACATTGGATTTTAGAGCAGTAATTCGTTTAAAAGTTGTGATTGTGCATGCAAAACTTGCTCAATATGTTGTGTGTGTTGCTTACTCTGTCTTATAAACTCTTCTCCTTCGTCTGTTCCTTCAGTGTTACTGTGGACACGAGGTGATTGTAGTTACTACAGTGATTGAACAAAGTGCCACGGTCCCAGGAATGTTGTGGAAGAATGTGTTGGGTTGGGAGGGGGAATAAACCACACCGGCTCTGATAACAGAAGAACTGGACAATACTAAACCCTCTGATGACCCTGAACGCATCTATTGCCTGTTTCAATGGTGCTTCATAAATAATAAGTAGATATTGTTGCAGACAGTGAGGGTTCTTGTGATCAATGATCAGTGTGTTTGTTTATATATATCTTCAATGATAAGGTATATATATATATATTTTTTTTTCCGTCTGCTCACCAAGGCTGCGTTAATTTAATCAAAATAATACAGAAAAAATAAGATATTATTACAATTTAAAATACCAGTTGTCTATGAGAATATATTGTAAACTGTAATTCATATCATGTGATCAAAGATGAATTTTCAGCATCATTACTCCAGTCTTCAGTGTCACATGATCCTTCAGAAATCACTCTAATATGATGATTTGATCCTCAAGATGCATTTATGATTATTATCAATGTTGTGAAGTGAAACCAGTTTCAGATTTTTGTGGAAACCAGGATACCTTCTTTTTTTTCAGGATTTTTTGATGAAAAAAAAAATTCAAAAGAACAGCAATTATCTGAAATAGATTTTTTTTGTAAATATATATTCTAGTGTATGTATATACATATATATATATATATATATATATATATATATAGGGCTGTCAAACGATTAATCGTGATTAATCGCATCCAAAATAAAAGTTTGTGTTTACATAATATGTGTGGGTGCACTGTGTATAATTATTTTGTATATAAAAACACACAAATGCATATATATTTAAGAAAAAAATATTATGTATATATAAAATATTTATATTTATATATAATATAAATGATATATAATTCTATATACAGTATATACATGAAAATATTTCCTAAATATATACAAGCATGTGTGTGTATTTATTTATATAAAAAAATTATACACAGTGCACCCACATATATTATGTAAACACAAACTTTTATTTTGGATGCGATTAATCGCAATTAATCGTTTGACAGCCCTAATATATATTACACAATTAACCTCTAATTTCCCTTTGAATTCTTGTAAAATGTTGATCTGACCTTATAAACCCTATTTAACAGATATTATTGAAACAGTAATCCATCTGTGGTTTTGGACATTTTCACAAATGTTAATTAGTTTCTTCAGCACAAACACGTTTTAAAAATACGTTTAAGTATGTTTGAGATATGAAAGACCAGAGCACAGGGTTATGGTTTAGGTTAGTCTGTTTAATTTGCTTTAAAGTTTGTGGTGTGACCTGATTTAGATAAACGTGTGTGAGTGTAAGCAAACATGTATGCAGTTTGTTTTAGTCCCAGACCATGAAACATGAACATTAGTCACACACTAATGCCACTCCTTAGTGCAGTATGAAGTGAGTGTGTGTGTGAGTGTGAAGAAGGATTAGGAACAGATGCTGGCGTTGGCGATAAGCCACATTACAGCTCTCTGAACGTTTCGTAGAGGGAGATATCTGCTCTGGTTCTGTCCCGAAACTCTGTGTGTGTTTATATTCACCGAATCCATGATGACATACACTTTTAATATCGTTCAGCAGGTTTATTTTGTCCAGCTGCTTGCACTCAAACTTGGATTTACATGGCATTGTTTCTCTGTTTTAAGTGTGAACACATTGCTATACAGTTGCTGGGCACATACTGTTAACATTGATATAACATTTCTAGTTCAAAGCCATCCGATAGCCTGGCATTGTGGTTTTCTGAATCATATTATTAGACATTTATTTGCATAGCAGATGGTCAGAAGCTCATGAATATTCAGTACTGTTTGTTCATGGTTCTCTTTACATTTTCAGTTTCTGTGCTTGTGTTTGTGTGTATATTTGTAGTGTTGGGTTTGAGTCCACCTTATTCAAGTCCAGAGTCTTTAACCAATCGAGTCTGAGTCGAAAATAACGAAATAATCACGAATAAACACCAGAGGGTATGTTAAATGATACAATACAACTGAAATGTAGATCAAGAGTGTTTCAGACTGTGAAAAGACGTCAATAAAACAAGCAATATTGATTCTAACGTTACATTCACCTCAGAAAAGACATTCATTAGCCCATAAACTCATTAGTTAGCTAAAAAAAATACTTAAAAAATAAATGCACATGTTATTGATGCCTTCATTATTTATTGTAGAGTTTTTTTATGTAAAAAACTTGTTTTATATTATCCAGTACATACATATACGTATGTGTTTAATGGGTAATGTAAAACAAGTTTTTATTTATTACAGCAACCGTTTAAGTGTTTTTATTTCAACAACGAATTAGAGTAGAAACATAATTACTTAAATAGTTAAAAAAACTGTGTTATGTACTATGTAAATGTAACTACAAAGAAAACCACATGCAACTACATGCAACTCTACTTTTATTTTAATGTTAATTAATAAATCTATTTATTGTAATGTAAATTATTATTTTTTTTGGGCTAAATGAAAACTAATATATATATATATATATAGTTTTAATATTAATATTTTTAATATTTATTTATATATTTATTTATTTATCTATATATTTTAGATATTATATATATTATATTATATTCATATATATATATATATATATATATATATATATATATATATATATATATATATATATATATATATATATAATATATTTATTATAATTAATAATATTAAAAATTAATAATATAATATTTTGTTAAATATATATTAGTTTTCATTTAGCAAAAAAACTATATATAAATAATAATAATAATAATATATATATATATATATATATATATAGTTTTAATTTTAATAATATTAATATTTTTATTATTTATATATTTATTTATCTATATATTTTGTGTGTTGTGTGTGTGTGTATATATATATATATATATATATATATATATATATATATATTATGTATATATTATATTCAAATTATATATTTATATATTAAATATATTTATATATATTAAATATATTTATTATAATTAATAATATTAAAAATTAATAATATAATATTTAGTTAAATATATATTAGTTTTCATTTAGCAAAAAAAAAAACTATATATATATATATATACTGTGTGCCACATTTACCACATGTAATATAATATCATGTGAATATCCTTCACATTATTACTAAACAATTCAGAAAGGCTATTATATTAAAACTATTTCCTTCGGTTCGGTTGAGGACCATGAGGTTTGATTGATCCCAGTTCCTTGCCTTTGAAGGTCTGGATCGTTTTCAGTTGCAAACGGCCTCGAACCTTTTACTACACAAACCAGCCATTACAAACAGACCCACAGCTTGAAGCATTAGCAGAGAGTCGATGTCACAACCAACATCAACATATCATCACCGTTCAGTCTGGATCCGACTTGAGCGTGTGTCTGAAATAACAGTCCTGAATCTTTGTTCTCCGCCCACAGAGAAGAAGTCCACGAGAACGCTGTTCGCTGGAGGAAGAGGTTCTCCTTTGTATGCAAAATGAGTGCCAACCCCAACACGGGCGTTCTGGACCCCTGTGTGTGTCGCGTCTCTGTGAGGAAGGTAGGATGAATTCGTTACGGATTGGACTCGTTAAATTTGAGGTCTTGGAAAGCATGTGGAGTTTGAGTTGGAACTAAAATTAAAGGCGAAAGTTTTCATCACATGTTGTCAGCTTGAAGTGTTGCTTATGAAGAGTGTGTTTGGGTGAGGTTGTGTTTAGGTATGTCGGGATAAACATTGATGCCGTTTAGTGCGTCTGACTGTCTCGTCACTGAACTTCACACTCTTCCTGTTTTTCATTACAGGAACTCAAAGGAGGAAAAGCATTTTCAAAGGTGAGTAAAAGCATTCACATCTTTCCTCTGCATATTTATATATAGAACTAAGGCGGTGCAATTTAACATTCAAAGGTTCACAAAAACAATTTATACTTGAAGAATGAGTAGTACTTTTGTGAAATCTCTTTAAAATGATGTTCACTCACATGAGATAAAGACTCTTGAAATAAATTAATAGTTTTATTCAGCAAGGACACATTAAATGGATCAAAAATAATTTTCTATTATTATTAATAAATAATCATTTTATAATTATTATCATTTAACTATTTAATCATATTATATAATTATCATTTAACTATTATTATTTTATCTTTTTTTTAATAAAAAACTGTTTTCAACACTGATAATAAGCATAAATTTCGAGCAGCAAATCATCATATTAGAGTGATTTCTGAAGGATCATGTGACACTGAAGACTGGAGTAATGATGCTGAAAATTCAGCTTTGATCACAGGAATAAATACAATTTTTAACATATATGAACATAGAAAACATTTCTTTAAATTGTAATATTATTTCAAAACTGTTTTTCTTTTGATCAAATAAGTGCAGCCTTGGTGAGCAGAAGAAACTTCCTTCAAACACATTAAAAAATCATACCAACACAGTAGTTTATAACATATTTGTAATAATATATTTGTATATTTATAATACCAGTATCAGGCTAGACATTGCACTTGTAAATGCTTAAAAAAATGAATAAAATATAAAGGGTCTATAAACTGCTGTGTCAATTTGAGCAATCAAGCAGTAAATCAAATGTACGAAATACTGGAAATGCCTCTCTTCTATTTTCAGTGGCCAATGAACCCTTGAGTTAAAACGCTTTCAGTTTTGTCCTCGAGAAGAACTATCCTCATTCAAATCTCAAATAAATCTAGTTGATAGTTTTCATGCTGTCCAATGCATGTCACGTGAAAGGACCTTTACAAGGTGTAGCTGGAGTCATACTTCCCATCAAACTTTACAGCATTATTGTGTACTAACCTCACCATGCTGTAAACACATTTGTCACAAGATTTACACGCTCATTATGATGCCATGGTCATTTGACCGCAGTCTTCAGGCATGTGACGCTTATCTAACATAAGCATCACTGACCATCACTGCTCACATAAAAGACCATTCAGAGTCATGGCCGGACCTGGCGTTATGCATAAAAGTGCTCTAGATAGCACACAAAGGTGGGGAATGTTTCATTCTTCAGCAGTTAATCGACTTTTCCTTGTATTTTCCCTGCAGCAGGGCTAACTTTGGATTTCCCTGATCTAAAAATACTCGAGGAGGGCTCTTTAAATACATCTGGTAGCAGTGAGTTCAGGGAAATGAGCCCTGGGGGATCCAGAGACCTGACAATAAGTCAACAGGATGTTAAACCGTCAGCCCTCTTCTAAACATTAATCTAAAGCTCAGTGCCATTTCATTGGTGTCAAAGTATCAACTTAATGAATGAGCTGTAAGTTGCTCTAGTTGAGAAAATGTATGTTTATAAGTGTCACAAATGGCCCAAATCCTTTACGTTTTTGAAACGGTAATATACTATACTAAACCTGAACTAATCTTGACTAACTATATATCATTTGAAAGCTTACAATCTCTAGTTTCCATATTTAGTGATTGATTTTCAAAGTAAATTACAGAGGAGCCGTAATTTATCAATTTGCAACAAGAATATTTTCATACTCCTAAGGCGTGTTAGACCTTTATTTTGAAATAGTGATGAACATGAAAAAACATGAAAGAAACCTCAGTTTGTTTTCATGCCAAGATTTTAAAAGATAGCATCCATTCAATTATTTTAGAAAAAATGAAAAAAAAAAAAAAAATGAAAGAAAGAAAGAAAAAAATATAGATTCATCATTTGTGATGTGGAAGCGAGCTATAATGCACATACCTGTTCTCTGTTTCTTAAAGGTTGAATTCATATCAAAATCTGCCAAACATCTCATATTACTTCTGAATAGGATGTCTACTTCATAAATTGTATGTAACTGTGGAAATAATGGTTCATATCACTCAAAACACATATGGAAATGGAGGCGCCCTAATTTGATGTCATCTAGTGGAAGCGTTCGGGACTGCGCCCAACACACTCTCACTGAAAGCTCATCTTTTGAGATATCTACCTAAAATTTTAAACACAACTTGTTCAGTTTGCAGTTTTAGAGTCACCCAGATTTTGAAAATATATATTTTATATAAAATATGAATAATTAATTTTTTACATTGTACATTTTAATAAACTTAAACCTCTATAACTTTTTGTCTGTTTCACTTTCTTAATATATTTCACTTCTACAAAAATCTGTCAAATTTTACATCTATATTGCAAAGCATTCTTCAATTACAACCATTTTTAGTTTGAAATGTGCATTTTCATTTACAGTATGTTAAAACAAAATCCATTTATAAGACCATTTATAAGTTTAGACTTACAATTTTTAACTGTTGCACTATAAAACAGAAAATGGAAACAATTCTACAGATTAATAAAATATATGAAAAAAGCAGAGATGCATTAAATTGATTAAGAAGTACGATTTAAGACATTTATAATGTCACAAATGATTTATAATTCAATTAAATGCTGTTCTATTCATTGAAGAATCCTGAAATAAGTGGTTCAATGTTTCCACAAACATATTAACTGTTTAAAATATTGATAATAATCAATAAATGTTTCTTAAGCAGCAAATCCTCATATTAGATTCATTTCTGAAGGATCATGTGACTAAGAGTGGAGTAATGATGCTGAAAATACAGCTTTGATCACAGGAATAAAATACGCTTTACTATATATTCACATAGAAAACAGTTATTTTAAATTGAAATAATATTTCACATTATTTCTATTTTTACTGTATTTTTGATCAGCCTTGATGAGCAGCAGAGACTTCTTTCTAAAACAAAACCAAAACATCTTACAGAGGAAATATAATATTTTGTGTTTTCGGTCACATTATCTGGTAAACACATGATTAATTTTGTAATCACAGTGATATTCCAGGACAGATTCGGGATTCCCCTGTAGCACAGTTCAATCTTATAATCATATTAGCTATGAAAAGGCAAATGTTCAACAAACGGTTTGGCTGAGAAAGAGCAGGAGGGAGTTCACAGCAGAACAAGCCTGACGTGCACCATATGCTCTATAGCACTGCCAAACTATAATCAGCACATATCTCACATTTGCTGTGGCATGATGGGAATCCTGTGCTTATAAACAAAAGCCAATGTCATCCGTGTCTGTGTGTGTCTGATCTTCCCAGCTGGGCTTTGCTGATCTGAACATGGCAGAGTTTGCTGGTTCAGGCTCCACCGCGCGCTGCTGTCTGCTGGAGGGATACGACACCAAGAACACACGCCAGGACAACTCCATCCTGAAGGTCAGAGGTCAAACCGGAGCTGACGTACTGCATCATTCTTTTTTTAACTCTTCATTATCAGAAACAATATTTTCTAGCAGGTATTCACAAGGAGATACAATTGCAAGTGTCAATAATTGCTAGAAGGATAACAAATACATGCATAAATAAATTAACATTTTTCAATGCTTATTATTTTAAAACATAAATAAGCGAGAAAGCTAACTAAACACTTGAAATGATGCACAGAAGAGAAATCGACGGCACTGGGTTTGTAAACATGTCTGTGATTGCTTGCACATTTCGGCTCTCCTGTATGATTTATTAGTCGTGGTTATGCAATATTCCTGAAACTGAGCTCCGTCTTTGCCTAAGTCTAAGGTTGCAAGTTAAGCATGCATATTCCTTTATGTTCAATTGATCTGTAAAAATCAAATATGTTCTTTCCCGTCCAAATGAAGGTGACCATTGGAATGACCCTCTTATCTGGAGATCCGTGCTTTAAAACGTGAGTGTCACTTTTCACAGTTTTCTGCTGTAATGTGGGCTCTGTCGCCCCCTGTAGGCTGATAAATGACAATACAACAAGCAATAATGAGTTTGACTGATTTAATGAGTGTCTAAAATTTGTTTTTGTATAATCAGTGCCCCAAGCTCAGCCAAATGTATTTCTGTGGCCGGCCGAGACGCTTCCCTGCAGCTGGACTGTAAAGGAGAAGGAACGTCTGAGGTTTCGCACAGTAAACAGAGGCCCTCTAACCTCGGCTCTGGTAAAGATGTTATTAAAGGTGTATCTCATAACAGACATGATATATGAGAGTGGTTTATTTGTCAGTAGCAATATGATTGATAAATAAGCAGTTCAGTTAAAAATGAAATTAAATATTTATTTGGTACTCCAAGATGCTTTATCATGTTTATACTCTTTTGTCTGAGGTATTATTGTTAACTTACAGTAGTTTATCGGGTTTAAGAGATGCTTAATGGGGTCTTATGCCTAATTAAGCTTTTGTTTTCATTTAATTGAACTAATCTGAATCAACACTGAAAGGATTAGTTTACTTTAAAAAAACTTTTGCTGATAATTTACTCACCCCCATGTCATCCAAGATCGATGTCTTTCTTTCTTCAGTCGAAAAGAAATTAAGCTTTTTGATGAAAACAACCAAACGGTTCAATATCCAAAAGACAGTTTCAGTGCAGCTTCAAAGGGCTTTAAACGACACCAGACGATGAATAAGGGTCTTATCGAGCGAAACGAGTGACCATTTAAAAAATAAATTAAAAAGTTAAGTTTTATAAGCATAAATGCTAGTTTCTTTTTTCAAGTCATTTGGTTCATTCAACGAACGAAATGACTTGAAAAAAGATTTGAACTTTGTTAAAACTTAAACTTTGTTATTATTATATATATATTTTGTATATATATATTTTTTAAATGACCGCTCGTTTCGCTTGATAAGACCCTTATTCATCGCCTGGTGTCGTTTAAAGCCCTTTGAAGCTGCACTGAAACTCTCATTTGGACCTTGAACTGTTTGGACCCATTGAAGTCCATTATATGGAGAAAAATCCTGGAATGTTTTCATCAAAAACCTTAATTTCTTTTCGACTGAAGAAAGAAAGACATGGACATCTTGGATGACATGGGGTGAGTAAAATATCAGCAAAAGTTTTTTTTTAAAGTGAACTACTCCTTGAACTGACTTCTCAATAATGACATTATTATCTTCTGTTGAACTGAGTTCTTTTCATGACTAATTAACATTCACACTGTTATTATTGTTGAACGAATGACACTTTTTAGAGCTGCTTTTCATTTCATAATTGAAGAATATTACAACAGTAATACTGTTATTTTCTATCAGTTATCAGTATTGTATAAAGCACTATAGAAATAAATGTGACTTGACATGGCTTGAGTAGTTCTATTTTAATTTTCATGTTTTGTTTTTCTTTAGCTCTTCCCGATGAGGTGGAACGGAGTCAGAGTCCCGATGAATCGTTTCACACGGGTCATTCACGCAACTCAAGTTACGCCAGTCAGCAAAGCAAACTATCAGGTGTGTGTATGTGTGTCTCTGTACGTTTTCTTGCTCAGGAAGTGCGCCTACAGCATCCTGTCTTTAGGTCCCTGCTCTTCCCACACTCCACTATTGTGTGGGAATATTTTTCTAACATACTCCCACTGACACTTCAGGAGTGCAAAAACAGACTCGTGAATCTCATCAGCGTGTTTGTGAACTCTTGAAGTTAATTATTGCTTCACTCAACATGTGATGTCTGTGTTTGACCAGCTTTGCATTTAAGTTTATTTTCAGACATGATTTTAGACTGATAATGATGATGATGTCCTTCCAAAAAAATGCATATTTCTTTTTATGCATATTTTATATTGTTTCACGTATTTGTTTTTAGTACTTTCTCTGTAACGCTTTACAATATGTAATAGTTAACAGTGGTTAATGCATCAGCTAACATGAACTAATAATGAGCAATACATTTAATAATCTTAGGAAGTATTTAATAATCTTAGTTCATAAAAATACAACTGTTCTCTGCTATTTCATGCCAGCTCAGGTTCATTAAATAATAGTAACAGATATTTGGATTTAATAACGTATTAGTAGATGTTGAAAATAACATGAACTAAAATAAATAAATACTTTAGAATTATTTCTTATAAGCAAATTAAGCCTTATTTCATTCTTTCTTTGCTGTCATCTGATGGTTGATTGATATTCTTTCTCTGTAACTTGTAATTGTCAACATTTATCACTTTACTTTTAACAAAAGGTTAAGTTTTTTTTTCTAAGGGGAAGTTAAACATTTCAAGACTCTCCTAAAGCCACTTCAAACAAACTTGGACTTGACTACGACTTTGAATCTACAAAAAAAATCTTTATTCTGTTAGAGGCTTAAATGCATGTTTTCATGGTTTACTACGCTCAGTAACTTTAACTTTTCATATGGAGGTTGAAGTTGTGCATGATGAAACCCTTGTTTATTGAGCATGTGTGTGTTGTCTTATTGTTAGTTTGATTGCTTCTATTGCTCCTCATTTGTAGGTCGCTTTGGATAAAATCATTGGCTAAATGTAAATGTGTATGTGTGTGCAGGCTACAGCACCGAACACTCCTGCTCCTCCAGTCTGTCTGATTTGACCCATCGCAGAAACACATCTACCGGCAGCAGCGTGAGCACAGACGTCCCTTCTGAGAGCGACACCCGTCCCGACCGGCCTGCACGACCCCGCGGCCCATCTTACCCTCCAACAGACCTCCACGGTACGCCCACGCCAGCTGGGCCTGAAATAGGAGATACATTCTTATACTGCGTTAGACTAAACTGGGAAGGGTCACAGCACTTGCATACTGTCCTATTGCTAGTTGAATTGCTTTTATTGCTCTCCTCATTTATAAGTTGCTTTGGATACAGGCGTCTGCTAAATGATTAAATGGAAACATAAATGTCTGGCATTACTATATTTAATTTTGTATATCAATAGCTGAAAAAAAAATTATTACTATTAAGTAATTTTAAATCACATTTTATTTTTTATATATATATATATATATATATATATATATATATATATATATATATATATATATATATATAATTTTTTTTTTTAAAATTTGTAATTTTTTTTTAATTTACCTGCATATGTAAACATGTGGTGACACACTGATGAAATATTGTCCCTCCACTTGAAGTCCGACAGGAAATGTAACTGGTATTTCCATCTGTTTATTCCAGGAGGAAACAAGATTCGGTGGAGGATCAGCCGACCTGGGTCAACGACACACGCATAGACGCAGACGACATCGTGGAGAAGATCGTCCAGAGCCAGAACTTCTCTGACATCAGTAACAATGAAGGTGAGAGTTTCAGCTGATCCCATCACTGCGTGTGTCTGCTCACGGATCAGGGATGGATTTTACACTTGTTGTAAAAACACTCATGGCTGCTTTGCACCAATAAAAATAAAGGCTTTAAACTGCCTGTAACATTTTTTTATATATTAAATGTGTTTTAATAAAATGTAAATCATTGCATATTTGCATTGAGTTCCATTTTTGTGTTTCCATCTTATATTATTTTTTTTATTTCAAAACTGACCCTTTAGTTTGGATGAAGGTAAATAAATCATAATATAAAAGTCTGAAATATAATATACAAGTCACAATTATTAACATATTAGAATTTATTCAATAATCTGTTATTTATTTATTTATTTATTTATTTATCTGAATCAAAACTTGAACATAAAAATAGAACTCAATACAAATATGCAATACATATATAAAATGATTTATTGTTGATTTGCGTTTTTATTGTAATATATATATATAACATATTAGAATTTATTATTAATTTACCTGCATCCAAACTGTAAATAAAAAATAAATAAAATGCAAATAAAACTCTACAATAGATGTATAATTTTTTTTTGTAGATTTGTAAAAATAAGTTATATTATTGTATGTACATTTTTATTTTATTTATGCACGTTATTTATTTTTATGTTATAAAATGGTGTTTTCAAGTGCTGCCAGCAGATGCATAAGAGAAGCGTGTTAGTTCCAAGTGTGAACAGCAGTGTGTTGTCATCACACACACACTCACTCCTCTGTTGTGTTGATCTGTGTTCAGACAGTAACCTGAGGCTGTTTGTGAGCCGTGACGGAACCACAGCGCTGAGTCGGGATCCAGCTGGGAAACAGGTGATTCAACACAAACACACTGGAACTGGCTTCTGTTCGGCCGGCGCAAAAACACACAACGTACTGATCAAACTCTGTTGTGTTCGCAGGGTCTCCGCTGGTGTGTTTGAGCCAGTCATCATTGAAAGCCATTAGATTTATTCCCACTGTGTGTCACAGGAACAATCACACAAACTCTGATCTATTCAAATCACCTCCTGCATTTTCATTTTCTTACAAAAATGTTTAAGTGCCAAACCACTGCAGACGCCAGATCCAAACCACTGCACTGGACACATCACAAGGTTGTCCTCCGACTGCATGTATGTTGTCTATTACAGCTGCATTTACATGTGATTTGTCTTTGTCTTGAGTTTACACATCTGTAAGTGTGCGTTTGTTTTTGTGAGTCGTTTATAATTTGCGCCGAACACTACGTTTTGACATGGACGGGCTCTTTAAGGCCTGTGATGCGTGACGTGGGCTTTTCCTGGAGCGTCAGCCGGTCTGAATGCTGTGAAAGGACCAGAGATGCTCTCTGACCCACTGGACGTCTCGTCTCGTCTCTTGTTATTCTGTGTTGCTGTGCAGCACAAACTCCCTTCCTACAGATTCTAGTGTTATAAAAATCAGTTTAATGCACTTTACAGGACAATCTCATGAAAACACGTCCAGGTCATGTAGTACCTCAAAATCAAAATGACAAGAAATTGTATTTTCCACAGAGAAAATGACTATTTTAGGATCATTAAGATATTTTTGGATGGTTACATCAATGATAATTGAGCTTTTTGTTTCAAATTTTAGTTTTTTTTTTCCCGTAATTAATTGCAATATATATTGTCAGTTAGCTTAATGTTACAAATACATTTGAAATATATATATATTGCATTACAAGACATTTGAAGTCATCTGCTTTATCATAAAAAGTATAAAGTCACAAATCTTAATGGTACTAATAATAGTCTTTTTTTTTGATTTTGGGATGAAATATGACTTGGACGTTTCTTGAAAGATTTCATGACACTTTTATGTCCAAAAACCCCCAAACTGCATACATTTCTAAATACACTAAATACATTTCTAAATACACGTCAAGAAATGACTTTTATACTCGGTTTATTTCTTGTTTTCCAGCACAAATATCTATCTTAAATCAAGATGCATTTACTGGAGAAACAAAATGACTTCTAATAATAAGTCTTAATTAATAAAAAATGTATCAAAATGAAATTAGTTTATGCTTAAAACGAGAAAAAAATATCAGAATGAATTTGAATGAAGATATTTGTTCTTGTTTTAAGCACAAACTCTCTTCATTTTGACACACTTAATATTTGAAGAGTTCAGATGCAAAAGCCTCAAATGCCATTTGAAATTTTCTTCTAAAATGACCGTTTTTATCAAGCTTGTATATTTAAGTTCAGTAATTTCACTTAAATGACAATTAATAGGTAATCTTCATTGCCATTTAAGTGAAATTACTGAACTTAAATATACAAGCTTGATAAAAATGATCATTTTAGAAGAAAATTTCAAATGGCACTTAGAGGCTTTTGCATCTGAACTCTTCATTTTCAGTCATTTTGCTTCTCCAGTAAATGCATCTTGATTTAAGTATGTTTAGATATTTGTGCTGGAAAAAAGGCAAAAGTACTGAGTAAAAAAGTCATTTTTTTGCAGTGTACAACTTCTATAAGAGCATGATTACTGGATGAAGTCTCTGATGTGTTCAGAAATGGATTTTTATTGGCACTTTCAATGCATAATCATCAGCCACTGCTGGTTCATGTGCAGTAAAGTCTTTACTGTCATTATTAAAGTGAGTTTCATCTGCTCTTGAAATCATTAAACTGAGCTCATAGACTCATTTTTTCCAATACAGAACCAGCTGGCTGGTTATTTTCCTTCACTAAAAATCCCTTTTGCTGTAAGACAGATGCTTTTGTCTGAAGACTAAGTGTGTTTTGTGTTTCTCAAGTGCACTTAATAAGCTGTGATCCACTCTTTCGGTGCTGCTCATATGAACTGAGTGCTTGTCGAAATCTGAATTCAAAGCACGTGTTTTTCAAACCGTTTCGTGATTCTAATGAGAATACACTCACAATACACATGAAAACTCGGAAAATTAGAATATGGTGCAAAAGTTAATTTATTTCAGTAATTCAACTTAATATATTATAGACTCATTACATGCAAAGTGAGATATTTCAAGCCTTTATTTGTTATAATTGTGATGATTATGTCTTACAGATATGAAAACCTTTTCACAATATTCTAATTTTGAATTTGGGGTTTTCATATCTGTAAGCCATAATCATCACAATTATAACAAATAAAGGCTTGAAATATCTCACTTTGCATGTAATGAGTCTATATAAATATCAGTGTCAAGTTGAATTACTGAAATAAATTAACTTTTGCACCATATTCTATAAATTTTTCGAGTTTCACCTGTAATTTTAGCGCTTCAGCGTGTCGGCTGCTAAATCCTGATCACAGCATAAGCACTAAACAATATGCAGGTTCAACTTTCAACTTTCCGAGCAGAATGACGTTCATCCGTTCAGCACCAAACACTGAGAGCTTTACATGTTCTTTAACTGTTAGAGAGAGCACGACATGCACAAGCCCTTCATATCTCTTGCAAATAAGCTAACGTTTTAATGCTATATTAATGAAATAGACCTATAACTTAATAAATCTCTGTAATTTCAATGAAATTCACTTGTAGTTCTATATGTAGCGCACTATTTTTTGTGAATCTCAAATGTGCTTTTAATCAATAAATTTTAAGAAACTCTTTCACCCATTCTGTTTTGTTGTCATTATGGATGCGATATATTAATCTTCCATATTTTTTGTCTGATTGATTAACAAGGTTTTTCCTGCCTGTATCTCTCTAAAAGGGAAAAAAGAGTCATTTTGGTTATTAGATATTATGTAACAAGTTTGGGGTCTGTACATTTTGAGTCTCATCTGTTCACCAAGGCTGATTTTATTTAACTAAAAACACTGAAATATTGTGAAATATTACCACAATTTAAATTAATAGTCTTCTATTTGAATAAATGGTAAAATTACATCCTGTGATCAAAGCTGAATTTTCAGCATCATTACTACAGTCTTCAGTGTCAGAAATCATTCTAATATCAAGAACAATTTCTGATTATTATCAATACTGAAAACGTTTATTTTTGCGTTCAGGATTCTGTAGAAATGTGTTGCTACTCACTCCTTAGCAAGAAAATTTGATTGCCATGAATATGCATTTGAAATAGTGAGTTATGCTACACATTTTGTCCCGTCTGAGTGTGTTTTACATTGCCGTTTCTTCCTCGGCGGGTCAGTTCTGCAGAGAGGTCGCAGTGTGTCTCTCAGCGAGTTCTGCTTCCTCCTGACGGTCAGCTGACAGCAGATCATACACCAAACACTGTCTTCTGGAGCCATCTGAACACCATTACTCGTCCTGAACGGCCGAAGCGCACATGATCCTGCAGGTACAAGAGACGACATGCAGCATTAATATACAGCTGACACATGAAAAAGTTCATTTATTTATTTCAGTAATTCAACTTAAAAGGTGAAACTAATATATACACTACTGGTCAAAAGTTTAGGGTCGATAAGATTTTTTATGTTTTTAAAAGATGTCTCTTCTGCTCACCAAGGCTGCAATTTTTTATAAAAAATACACAAAAAACACAGTAATATTGTGAAATATTATGACAATTTAAAATGATGTTAATATATATTAAAATGTAATTTATTCCTCTGAAAAAAAGCTGAATTTTCAGCATCATTACTCTCAGTCTTCAGTGTCACATGATCCTTCACAAATCACTCTAATATGATGATTTTATGCTCCAAAAACATGTATGATTATTATCCATGTTGAAAACAGTTTTTTACATTTTTATTTCAGGATTCTTTGATGAATAGAAAGTTCAAAGAACAGCATTTATTTAATTAGAATCTTTTCTAACATTATAAATGTCTTTACTGTAACTTTTGATCAATGTAATCTCATCCTTGATGAATAGAAGTATTGATTTCTTATTTATTTCCCCAAAAAATAAAATACAAATTCTTACTGACCCCAAACTTTTTAAAGGGTAGTGTTTAATGTAACAAAAGCTTTCCATTTCAGATAAAAGCTGTTCTTTTGAACTTTCTATTCATCAAAGAATCCTAAAATAAAAATGTAAAAAACTGTTTTCAACATGGATAACAATCATGTTTTTGGAGCATAAAATCATCATATTAGAGTGATTTGTGAAGGATCATGTGACACTGAAGACTGGAGTAATGATGCTGAAAATTCTGCTTTTTTTCAGAGGAATAAATTACATTTTAATATATATTAACATAAAAAAGTCATTTTAAATTGTCATAATATTTCACAATATTACTGTGTTTTTTGTGTATTTTTTATCAAAAAATTGCAGCCTTGGTGAGCAGAAGGGACTTCTTTTAAAAACATAAAAAAATCTTACCCACCCTAAAATTTTTACCGGTAGTGTAGAACTCATTACATGCAAAGTGAGATATTTCAAGCCTTTATTTGTTATAATTTTGATGATTATGAATTTAGAATATTGTGAAAAGGTTTTCATAAGCTGTAAGCCATAATCATCACAATTATAATAAATTAATAGTGCCCTCTTCTGGACTGGAGCTGTACTACAGGCTCCTCAGTGAGAGATGAAGAATGACCTATGATGAAGTAAGCCGTCACACTGATGCAGAGGATGATGAGGAGGATCGTCCCGGGACCCACGTCCACCAGCGCGCAGGCGTTCGGACACGCGCAGGGACTGTCCACCCACATCTGCAGGAGCGCGCCCTCGCTTAAGCTCACGCTGGACGTCACGGAGTGATTCGGGCGGCATCGGTAATGAACCACAGTCTGAGGCTCGCTGTCAGGAAACTCTGAGGAAACACAAGACACAGCTGACAGATATGTTGCTTTCAGGGAGCATGAAATATTTAGTGAAATTTTTCAGGATGAGTGCCACTTAAAGATCAGATGCAGTTTTCTTTACTGCGTGTGCAAACAAGTATACTGAAGGTCTCATGATTTCATTAAATAGTCAATAGCCTTTTGCTTTTACAGCCAATAAACATGATTAACTTTTTTTATGGGGCAAAAAATTTAGCACACATTTTTGCTACATTTCCCAGCCAGAGAAATGCTGTAATTCTTAAATGCAAATCCAATATCTGCAACAACAAAAAATTAGTTGACTCTTAGTAGCATGAAGAAGTGCTCATAATTACAGACATGAACTAAAAGGCACAATATTTAAATTTTTTTTAACAAAATGAAGGAATCGGTTAACTTAAAAATATACATGTAAACAAATAGGCCTAAATTACTTTGTGCAAATTGCAAATAAATATGCATTTAAGATAATAAATCAGTTTTAGACAGAGATATACAGACATACAGATATACAGATATACAGATAAATAGATAGATAGATAGATAGATAGATAGATAGATAGATAGATAGATATGATAGATAGATAGATAGTAAAAATTTAATTTCCTCCATTCCAGTAAAACCAATGCAATTTATTTTTGTTCTATATTTTTTCTTTTTAATTTTTTTATTTTGAGAGAATTTGATGTTACTTTTTAATATTCATGCAATATTTATGGTCCATTTTTGCCATGGAAAATAATACAAATTTTTTTTTTCTAATTTTAAGTATTTCTTCAATTATTGCAGTATTTCAGATTAATATAGAGACTAGGCCTTTTAAATCCATATTTTTGAAGTCAGATTAGCGCCATCTGTTGATATAATATTAAATAAAACGTGTTATTTCATGGTGTTACCACTAGATGCTCTGGATCATGACCTCAGTTTTTTTTTTTTCACATACCTAATTTTTCGTTAGAAATGACGAAGAGTACCTGTTAAATGTAAGTGAATGTTGAATTAAAGGCTTGCTGCAGTAACTTACTGGAATAAGACACTGAGAGCGTCTTCTCTGAGTCGTTATAGCTGAACTGATTGCCCTTGTGTTTGCCGTAGTTGAAGTATTGAGTGATGAACTCATTGTCCTGATGAATCCTAAAAACAGCTTTCATGAGTTTCACATAACATTACACCATCTATAGATGAAGACTGGCAATGAGTTGACAATGAACTATTGTAAAGCTTGTATCCTGAACAGTTTTCTGTCTCTTCTCACCGTCTGCTGACACACACAGCCACGCCGGTGCAGTCGGTGTCACTGAAGCGCTCGGGCTCAGAGAAGGCCAGACACGGGCTGAAGGACAGCAGCACATCTGGGGTCTGAGGCGCCGACGGCAGGGGTTTGAGCCGCTGTACGAACCCGTCCTCGTCCGCCACTGAGCCCAGATCAATGAGCCCGTATCGTCCCGCATCAGACATTTACACTCGTTCACTTTAATACAGCCGCCATGCTTCAGCTCGGATGGAGGATCCGCTGCCGTGAGTCCTAAAGAGAAATAAAGCATAGCCAGAGAGAGGACAACCATAGTGAACACTCACCCAGACCGAGTCTGAACACTAATAACACTGCAGTCCGTTCACACACCAGTGATAATAATCAACATCAGTGTGTCAGATTCCAGCAGAGATCCACCACACCATCTATCTATCTATCTATCTATCTATCTATCTATCTATCTATCTATCTATCTATCTATCTATCTATCTATTTATCTATCTATCTATCTATCTATCTATCTATCTATCTATCTATCTATCTATCTATCTATCTATTTATCTATCTATCTATCTATCTATCTATCTATCTATCTATCTATCTATCTATCTATCTATCTATCTATCTATCCCTATAAGAGTAAATCACTCTAATATGTACATGTCATGTAAATCACTATAAGCTATTTGTGTCTAATAATTACAGGTGGTGTATAATTGGACAGTGTTTCAGTCAGATGTATGGAGCAGTATTTATTTGTGTACAATAATTTGAGTTTTTAGTCCATGTCATCCGTTCCAAGAACAAATTTCTATGTGTTTACACTAATTTTAGGGGTGCATTATACCACACGAAACAAAGGTGAATATTATGTTAATTTTTTCAAAATTATTACCCACATCAATCACTTTATAGAGAACATTCGTGTATAGAATGTAAACTGTGGGATTAGATTGATTACATTACATTAAATAGACACACTAGCCCATAGAGCTATAAGAAGTAGAATGGATATTTGCAGTTTTACGTAATTGGTTACGTAATAATTATTTTAACAATTAACAATTATTTAAAACAATTTTTTAACTTATTATTTGCTTCTCAGTGTCAATATTCTGCACTAAATTATGTCGTGATATGTGCAAAAACGACAAACAGCCTTACCTCACGTGACTCCTGTTACTTTTCTCAACGCAGCTAGAATGAACCAATCACAGTGCGAGTGTGGTCAGCGATAGTCATTTTATACAGATTGATTTAACGGATTTTTAAATCTACTATTAATCCTTAAAATGTCAACGATTGTGCTCTTACATGGAAAAATGTTCCCAACAGGAAAAAATAAAAGCGTACTGAGATTTGAATACTACTAAATGGAGGATTGCGTCTGTGAGACTGCTCAGCGCCCACTAGAGGAATACACAGTGAATTACAGAAACAGTTGACAGAAACACACTGGCCTCTGCGGAGCGCCTGATGCCGCGGGGATTCCGCCTCTTCTTCCGTTCACAACATGGATTTCAACGTGAGGAAACTCGCTACAGATGCTGGAATATTCTTCTCTCGGGCTGTTCAGGTAAGAAGCCCTCGTTTATGGATACATATATGAGTTTAAACGCAACGGTCAGAGTGTCGTAGACAGTTTATGTGTAGCGCGTGACTCTGCGTTTACACTACAAACACGAAACCGTTTTACAGATATCATCACAAATAAACTGTACAAAATAATTAATTAGTTATGTACTGTTAACAGTTAAATGGTGATATTGATTCGAACATGAGGCTTATGTACATATTTTAGGGTGTTTGTTATTATTTTGATGCGTTTCCTCTGAGGAATATGACAGATTGTCGTCGATATCGTCACTTTTGCTCCAGTTTACAGAGGAGAAACTGGGACAGGCGGAGAAGACCAGAGCTGGACACTCACTTTGAGAGTCTGCTGTCCAGAGCTGACTGCACCAAAAACTGGACCGAGAAAATCTACAGACAGACTGAAGTTCTCCTGCAGCCAAACCCTGGTGAGCAGAAACCCACAACTCAAACACACAGTTCACACACACAAGAAATTGTAATTTGCTCACCCTCAAGTTATTCCAAACCTGTATATGATTTTTGTGTTCTCTACTGAACACAAAATTGGGAAGAATATCAGTAGCCAAACAGTTTTAGGGAACCACTTAACTTCCATTGTATTTTTTTATTTCCATAATATTGAAGTCAATGGGATCCATCAACTGTTTGGGTACCGACATTCTTCAAAATATCTTTTTAACTGATCAAATAAACTCATACAGGTTTGGAACAACTTGAGGGTAAGCGAATGATGACAGAAAGATAATTTTCATTTTTGGGTGAACTATCCCTTTAAGGGCACTTTAGAGTGCATAACACAAACATAAACTACTGTGTATGATGGTTGTGACATTATTCAGTTTTTGGTAGAAAATGCTGGAATAAGTCTTGGTCAATTAACATCTAAAAATGATTAGAAATTAGTTTATGAAGTAAAATTCTCAATTACTGACATGTCGTAGTAAATAAATAAACCAATGGTCAGTTTATCATGTAAAGTTTTTAAAATCTATGACATTTATCCTGATCACTGCTTATTATTAATAATTGGGTAGTTGTTAAGATTAGGAATTGGGTGAGATTAAGGGATAAAGAATATTTTCAAGGCATTAATATGTGCTTTATAAGTACTAATAAACATCCAATATTCTAGTAAAATGCACGCTAATAAGCAACTAGTTAATAGTGAGAATTTTAAAATAAAGTATTACCAAAGTATCATATTAAAAAGTCTGGGAATGGAACAAGCCCAAATACTTACAAATCCATTACTGACAACAAATTACATGACGAAAATTGTACTTCAGTAACGTAATCTAAGTTATCTAAATTAAAAAAAGTAAAAGTAATCTAAATTATTGTCTTTTATGTTTATTTTACTGTGTATTACTCTGTCTCTTTGTGTGTTTTATCTTTGCTGTTTTAATTGTTTCTGTACAGTGCTTTCAGATGTACATTTATAGGCACTATAGAAAATAAAGATTATTATTATGATTAAGTCTCAGTCAAATATGTAAATATATATATATATATTTTTATTTTATTATTTTTTATTTTTTTTTTATTTATTTTTTTTAAAATAATAATCACAAGTGCCTGTTCTGAGTTTACTCTGCGCTCTTTATCATATAGCATGGTTTCATTCTGCTTTTGTTCGTTTGCCATTTGATGTTTCTCATATGCAACAGTTGGGAAGTGTATTTGTGGCTCATCTAACAAAATTTAGTCACACCAGCTGGAAAAAACGTCACAAAATTCGACCATTTAGTCGTAGTCTGGAGCCCTGATTTATTATTTGTGTGTTTGTGTGGCAGGTGCTCGCATCGAGGAGTTTCTGTATGAAAAGCTTGACCGGAAAGATCCCGCCTCGGGCCACTAATGGAGAAATGTTAGGCCAGTTCATGCTGGAGGCAGCGAGGAGTTTGGACCAGAAACCCCATACGGTAAGAACCCAAACTCAGAAATGTTCACCAATCATGGATTGTCACAATTTGCATTCATGCATCCCTTTTTATAATCAATGCATATTAATTAGCAAATGCATCTTCACTAACCTCAGTGATGGATTGCTCATGTGCAGAAGTGTAAATGCTTGATTTACAGAGTATAAGCTGAACACTGCTGGGATGAGGACAAATCCATTGATTTGGTTCTCAAATGTTGCTCTTAATTGAATGCAGTGACATTATTAGTGTTTGTAATTCTAAAGCTGCTTTTGTACATGTCATTTGAAAAACACAATAGGTTAGTTAGCGGTGCGCTCTTTAAGTGGGGAATAATTAAACCGTACAGAAAGTTGTTCAGTGATTGAATTGATTTCCCAGTCTCTGATGGTTTTTCCCTGCAGGCTGTGTGGAAACAGCCAAACCAATACATCTCAATGCATTTTCTTTCTCCATGCATGTTCCCCATCGCAGTGATCAATTGTGTCAGAGGTCACAGCAGTGTCTGATGTCATTTCCTGGCCAGCATTCTTCCACAGAGGTTTCAGTAGATATGAAGATGCGCCAAAGGTTACATTAATAATAATGAAACATTAAAAATTCCTCTGTCACTATGAACGAAAATATCATTTCATCCAAAATATCATCCTTGTATCATTGTAAAATGTGGCTAAATTATCTACTAAATCCGGCTATAAGGCATGAAGATGTAAGATATTATAAACACTAACATAATGATTTTCTGTAAAGCTGCGCTTGGAAACTATCTGTACTGTCAAAAATAAATTTGACTTGAGTAGTTCACTTTAAAAAAAACTTTTGCTGTACATCCAAGATGTCCACGTCTTTCTTCCTTCAGTCGAAAAGAAATTAAGGTTTTTGATGAAAACATTCCAGGATTTTCTCATATAATGGACTTCAATGGGTTCCAAACGGTTCAAGGTCCAAATGAGAGTTTCAGTGCAAACTGCAAACTGTTCAAAGTGCTTTAAACGATTCCAGATGATGAATAAGGGTCTTATCAAGCGAAACCATCGGTCATTTAAAAAATAAATAAAAAAGTTTAATTTTTATAAGCACAAATGCTCACCTTGCTCTTTTCTGTGATGCGCGTTCGTGACTCTCCTGTTCGAACTCGTTCATCAAAATGAACAAATCTTTTTTCGAAGTCATGACTCGAAGGGTCCTTGATAAGACCCTTATTCATCGTCTAGTGTCGTTTAAAGCCCTTTGAAGCTGCACTGAAACTCATTTGGACCTTGAACCGTTTTAGACCCCATTGAAGTCCATTATATGGAGAAAATCCTGGAATGTTTTTATCAAAAACATTAATTTTCGACTGAAGAAAGAAAGACATGGACATCTACTCTTTTAAATATGGATTGGTGCATATAATATTAGTAAATATAGCAATTATTAAGTGAATAAATATGAATTCCAGTGCTGAATTTTTATGATTTTATTTTTTGTTTTCTATAGTACTACCACAATATAGGTTTTTATTGCGGTGTTTGATCGGGCACTTGTAATATCTAATAGATCCATACAGTGGAGAGGGAAATGGCCTGTTCTGTTTTTCAGTTCTTAAACTAAAGTGCACTTAGTGGTTTTTAATGGCTCATTAACGTCCGTGACTGACCACATGCTTTAAGATGGGCTGGAGTGTGAGTGGAAATACACGGCGTATCTCTGTAAGTACGGGACTTAATGCAGCCTATCTAAAGTAGAAAACCTTGAAGTGTCTATTTGTAAAATGAACGAGAGAGTCGTTTTTTCTGTGATCTTTTGACTGCATTTGCTGTAGGCCATTTATTAGGTTGCTTATGTCAAGAAAGCACACTATAATTTCCACATACGTTTGCATTTTTTAATTTAATGCAGTTTTTAACTAATTTAAATGAAACAATTTTCATTATGTTTCAGTATTTGTTTCACTTTAATGACAGCTCGCAGTACATGAACACAACCTGAACCTTATGATCATATTCTCCAGCAGGATTTTAGATAATCCACAGAGCATCAAGAACATCTGACCTAGTCACATGATCAATAAATACTCATTGTATTACATGATTTGATTAGTTTCATGAAAGCTTTATTTTTAGGTTAAACGAGATTAGATCAGCCGATTCAATTTGGCAGTTAAAACCACAGAGTGTGCTTTAGATGTAGAGATGAGGCGTTCACCATTAATTATTGATTCAGTGGGCCGAACAGCTGCTCAGACTAATGTGTGTTTGTGAACTTCACTCTCTGAACCAGCTGTGGCAATCTCCATTTTGCCTTGAATATTGTACAATACCTCTTATGGATCTAAAACATATTAATAACAAATGGCAAACAGTGGGATCCATACACCATGAGCAAACTCAATGCGTTTACATTGGCACAAAAAAATCGGATTTTTTTGCTCACTTCTGACATGGATCAGAATTTGTTGCAAACGTGTAAATGCAAAAATCCACTCGATATCTGTTTTTTTTACGCATGCGATCTGGATCAGAAGTCACTTTCAAATGTGGTTTATAAATCAAATCAAATCAGCGAAATGCGATATATCCTGAGTGTACACACTTGCCCACAAGATAACTTTTTAATGTTGTACTATTTTATTTCACCTCAAAATTCTAGATCTAATGAGCTGTAGGTAAAATAACAAACGGAAATTACCGTTGTTTTCAGATTTTGCGCTGCAAAACATCCATGACAGCTGTTATCTTATCTGGCGAATGATCATGGCCACCCGACATGAGTTATAGCCTATAAATAACTTTCTACAATGTACACAGTAAAGCGACCACCCACTATAATTCTGGGTGGGAATTAATGTAAGCGCAGATGTCGGATACCAGTCGTGTCTTAAGTGAATGTGAACAGGCGGGTCAAAATATCGGATATGGCCAAAAGATCCGGGCCCGTATTCATAAAGAATCTTAATGCAAAGAGTAGCTCCTAGTGACAAAAATAAAATAAAATTCGTAGAAATGTGGGCGTTTACTCTTAAAATTAAAGAAAAAAATCCTAGTAATTCAGCATCTTAACCCTTAAAAGAGGTCTTAAGGTCAAAATTGTTAAGAGTACGAATAATGACTTTTAAGAGGTTTAAAGGGATAGTTCGGCCAAAGATGATATTTAAACCATGCATTACTCACCCTCAAGCCGTTCAGAGATGCATATGTCAGTCTTGTTTCAGACGAACACATTTTCAGTTATTTTAGAATGTCTTACCTTCAGTGGATATAATGTGAAGAAATGGGTCCAGCTCCTTCAAGTCCCAAAAATGTGCATAAATCCTTCACAAAAGTAATCCATACGGCTCCAGGGTGATAAACGAAGGCCTTCTGAGGGTAATCCGTGCGGTATTACTCGTGAAAATATACATATTTAAAACTTTATAAATGAAAATATCTGACTTCCGGCAACGGTGATTCTACGTTCATGGGTGATGGAAAGCTACGATGTCCGTCACGTGAGGAACCGGCGTGACGTCGTGATGTTTCCTACGCTACGTCCTCCCTCATACGCCGACTTCCATCACCCGTGAACGGTACGTGAGCGTGTAGGAACCAGTCGCGACGATCGTTGCCGGAAGTCAGATATTTTTATTTATAAAATTTTAAATATGTATATTTTTACAATAATACCGCACGGATTACCCTCAGAAGGCCTTTGTTTATCACCCTGGAGCCAAATGGATTACTTTTGTGAAGGATTTATGCACATTTTTGGGATTTGAAGGAGCTAAACCCCATTTCTTCACATTATATCCACTGAAGGTCGAGACATTTCTAAAATAACTAAAAATGTGTTAGTCTGAAAACAGTTTGAGTATATGCGTCTCGACGAGCTTGAGGTGTGTAATACATGGTTTAAATGTCATTTTTGGCCGAATTAGATCCCGTTAAAAGTATACTTTAGCAGAGATACTCTTAAGCCTCAAAACCAAAAAACGAACAAAAATAATGATTTTATTCAGCTATTCATTTCCTTCTCTGTGGGCCTCGACATTTCACCTAGTGTAACAGCGCTGCGCTTCTGTGTTTGCACGTCACACGCAGGCTCACTGTTGGCCAACACTGGTCATGTGTGTGACGTACAACCTAGAAACTTTGCTTAGTTGCACTACGGTGAAATGTGGAGGCGCACAGAGAAGGAAATGAATAGTCGAATAAAAGTCGTTATTTTTGTTTGTTTGTTGCGCACAAAGTATTCTCGTCGCTTGATAAAGATTGAGTCACTGTAGTCACGCGGACTATTTTAACGATGTCTTTAATAACTTTTCTGGTTTCGAATCCCTTAGAAGCCTATGGAGGAGTGATCCAGCTATCAGATTTAAAATATTATAATATTATTAAATTATTTAATATATTAAAATATTATTATTAAAAATATACAAAAAAGAAATAATTTTTGTTCTGAAGATGAACGAAAGTTGAACAACGGGGTTGAACAACATGAGGGCGAGTAATTACTGACAGGGTTTCATTTTGGGGTGAATTATTGTAAAATGTGATTTCAATACTGGGAAATGTTTTTCTTCTATATCTGCCCACACTTTGAGCTCATCTGTGTAGGAAGCACCCTGATCAGCGTGGGCGACTGCCAGAGAGGAGACTGGGTGGCGTTCACAGAGAGCTTTCTGCAGACCTCATCCATTAGTTTCCTGCACACCCCTGCGCAACTTTCTGGAGGGAGACTGGAGGACCATCTCTGTGCAGTTTGACTAATAGATATTATCTCTGTTAATCAGCACGATTCTGATGTACTGACAAACACTCTTCGCTTTACAGAAAGGCGCGAACTCCTGGAGAACCGGCGCTTCGGATCTCGACGCCTGTAAAGCTCGACTCAAGAAGGCCAAAGCAGCCGAGAGCCAAAGCGGCTGTAAGACCGTTTACCCCGTTCTCTCCTCATTTCCCCTCTTTCTCTAGGGATGGGAATCATAGCATGAGCAATTAACTGAATTGAGCTGAATTCTGATAAAAGCAAATGTAAAATAATTAGTGTTGCTGCTGTTCATAACGTTTCAAGCTCTAAAGATAATCATGTGCATTTCATCAGATATAACTGAAGGACAAGTTATAAGATGTTTTATGTGAATGCTTGGCTAAAGAGATGCGTCTTTAATCTAGATTTAAACTGGGAGAGTCTGAGCCCTGAACGACTTCAGGAAGGCTGTTCCAGAGTTAAATGTGAACCGCTCTCCCTCCTTTGGTGCTACCAGAAGACCAGAAGCCGGTTTCACAAAGACTATTTTAGAGCGGTCTATAGTGTTAGACAAGTGTAAAATTTGCTCATAGACCAGTCTAATGCAAGTTACAAAATTCACAAAATTAAAGACTGACTAAATATAGACACCTTTCCCCCATGCTAATTTAACTATGTTACCTTGGCAACCACAGAAACAATCAGTTACACTACAAACAGCCGAAAGAGAAGGGAAAATATTCATCACCATTTCAGTGTCTTTAATTTCATCTTGGGGTCCTCCTCCCAGTTTTAGATATTTCCTCTTAAATATTTCTTTTTTGGTATCTTGTACCATGTTTTTTGTATCTTTTCTGTACACTCTTAGAAGAAAAGGTTCTATATAGAACCTTAAAAGGTTCTAAAGCGCTACGATGTTTGGAACCCCTAAAATGCAATGCATGAATGATCACAAAATTCAGAGATATGGGGGTTAAAAAATTTAATGAATCAATATCACACGAAAAGTGCCATTTCAGTTTTTATCCTTTAAAAGTCAGAATGATTAAAATGGGATATAAAGTTACTACAACAGTTTAATAAACAATAATTTAATTACAACTGCAAAATGTTGCAGAATAATGTAATACATGAATGAATAATAGCCTATAAAGAACCTTTGTGCCAAAAGTCTTCTTCCTTGTCATTATGCATAATTTTTTGCAGTAAAAGGTCCTTTGCCAGTTGAGTAAAGAACCCTATGCTACATATATAGACCATTTCACAAGATGTAAACAACACTGGTCCAGAAGCACTTCCTGTTTCAGTTTTTTAACACTACATAAAAGCTGGGATAAAATACAACCAACAGAACATATAAAACTGAATTAAAAAGTTAAACAAACATCTTTAAGATGTTGTCTTTACATGTGAAATAAAGAAAACAGTTACAAACTGAAACAGGAAGTGTTTCTGGACCAGTGTTGTTTACATCTTGCAAAATGGTCTATAGAACGCTTTTTTCTAAGAGTGTACGTCTTTAACGCTCCGCTCAACAGTCGGATTAATAACGCTGTTAACTGTCAAGCAATCTTTTTCCAAATTAAACATTTCTTCTTGTTACTACATTTCTACTCTAAATTCCCCCAGTAAAATGTCCTTGTAACTGTTACACTCCTCCAACACACACACACACTGATGACGGTTGCTGAATGTGCTTACTCAATCCGCCTTGTTTTTTGTTTTGAAAAGTGTCTTATTTTACCCAGAATGCATTGCAGGTGTGCAGTCTTACTTAAGATAGAGTCTTTGCATGCTTTGTGCAACGGGTCTAATTTAGATGTCTATCTGAAGTCTGACTATCTCCGTCGTCTAAGCCGTAGTGAAAGTCTGTCTTTGTGAGACCGACCCCAGATTTTTCTGATCTTAAAGAGCGTGAGAAGATCTGATAGAAGATGAGTTAAATACACAGGGGCTGAAACCATTCAAGGGCTTTATAGGTCCATGCCGTAGCAATACTTTATTAGTGATACTGAACTTAATAGGTAACTAGTGTGAGATTATATAATTGGTGTTATATGTTCATATGATCATATTTTTTTGACCTGGTAAGAACTCTCGCAGCTGCAATTTAGACTTATTGTTGCTTGTTTATTGAGGATGCAGGACAACCAGCTAATAAAGCATTACAGTCATCTCAGTCTTGAGGTCATGAATGCGTGAACTAACTTTTCTGCATCTTCTGGAGTTTAGCAATGTTTCTGAGGTGGAAAAACGCCATTTTTGTTACATGAAATATGATGAAGTTGCTGCCTAATATGACACCCAGGTCTTTAACCGTAGAGGATGAAGTAACATCCTTTTAGATGCAAATTGTATTCAAAGAGATTCTGTGTACAAGTTTTAGTCCAATACACAATATCTCAATCTTATATGAATTTAATAATGGTCATCCATCCAATATTTACTATCTTTAACACACTCTGTAAATGTGTCATGATGAAATATAGCTAAGTATCGTTGGCATAACAGTGTTTTCTAATCATATTAATGACACTGTTATCTTGCTAAAGCTGCTCTACAGTGGGATTTTAATTTGAAAGTTTGCATCATTAATTCTATTTACTATTTAAATTATTTAAAGCACTATAAAAATAAAGGTGACGTTTTGAGGAAGAAATTACAGATAATGAATTTATTTTATTGCATTTACTAACCTCAAGTTTTGTCTGAATGATGAAATCAACTGAACAATCATGGCAAATCAGAAATAAACAGTATAATTCTGGAGGAGAAACATGCTCCACGTCTGTAAAAACCCCAAAAGGTGTCTTTCCTGTCCAGAAGTGTCATTTCCATCACAGATGGTGCATTTACAGGTCTGGAAAACTCGTCTCTCATATATAATTAGTTCTTAATAAGAACCGGTTCTCCAGTTCCCAACCCTCTCATTCCCGTCTTTATTGTCCTGCATTGATGGCATCAGTTGATATGAGTCCTCCTGGTGTTTGTTGTAAATATTGAGCTAATTTCTCCTTGTTGACACTGAGCACTAATCGCTCTGTTTGGTCTCTGCTTTAACCTTCACAGTGTGAGGGAGAAGTGAGTATTCGCAGTACATTTCCTCATTATGCTTTTCTGCCTTTTTAACATTTTTGAATGACAGCGACAAAGACTTTTCATTTTTGTTCCTCATTTTTCATGCAGGATTCACATTAGACCTGCTTTTAAATGATATGATGTAATTACATGTATCATTAATCCAAATTTCCAAAATGCATTGAAAAAATTGCAGCGATTATGTGATCATTTATTCCATCATATCAGTAATAATAAATACCCACTCTAATTTATTAATGAGACAGTAACACATGCATTACTTCAGTTCATTTATTTTGCTTTTCAGAAAGATCAAAGATCAGATGCTTTCCTTATCATACTTTTCTAAAGATCAGCTAAACATCATCTATAATTTGAACAAGCTTAAACACAATATATCTGATCTTTAAATCTATCTGTTGTTCTGATGCATGGCATTTGAAAGCTTCCCACAATGCCCAGCAGTTATCTTCCCATAGTTCAGTGGTGCCAGTCAGTCTCTTTCCTAAAATATCTGCAGCATTATGTGTTTGTTGAGTGTGTTTTTGCATGAGGTGTGTGTTCCTGTGTGTTTCAGGCTGCTCCAGACTTTCAGAGACCAGACCACGTAATTATGTGCTGTCTGCCAGTGCATCTGCTGGTAAGAACATCTTCACTGTCTGAGACACACACACATACTCTATTATACATATACGTAATCTCAATATTCATGAGACACAGCCTGTCATTCATTATCCTGACTTTCTGTTGTCAAAAGAGTCCTGAGCATCGTGAGTTTGTGATTATTGTGATTATTTTACCATGATACAAATCTACATTGGTCTTCTACATGCTTCACCCTCATGTACAGTAGCAGTAAATGAGCAACCTCATATCGCCACTATAACCAAACAAATCACAAATTCTTCTGCACTTTTATTGAACAGTTTTATTATTCGTTTATAGTTTGGTAATTATATTATCTGCATTTTTTTCTCTCTTCTGATCAGCTCTGGAATGAGGAGCTTGATAAAGCTAAGCCTGACATCATCACACATATATTGATGTTTATATATATATATATATATATATATATATATGAAGAGTTCAGATGCAAAAGCCTCTAAATGCCAATTAAAATTTTCTTCTAAAATGACCATTTTTATCAAGCTTGTATATTTAAGTTCAGTAATTTAACTTAAATGACAATTAATAGGTAATCTTCATTGCCATTTAAGTTAAATTACTGAACTTTAATATACAAGCTTGATAAAAATGATCATTTTAGAAGAAAATTTCAAAAGGCTTTTGCATCTGAACTCTTTATATATATATATATATATATATATATATATATATATATATATATATATATATATATATATATATATATATATATAGCTGTAAAAATGTTTTGTTACTGTCTTTTGGTTTGGTTATCATTATGGTACACTCGTCTTATGTGCCAAGTGAATTAATTTAGTTGAATTTAAATTTGACTGTTGGGACAATTTTCAAAATAAGAAATTAAATATTATGCATTAAATATTTAGGATAAGGTTAATATTTTGGACAAAGTTTAAATAGTGAAGAATGTTAAAATGTTGTGCGTTGTGAGATTATTTTCAGTCAATAAAAACAATTTTGTAATTCAGTAATAAAAATCATTAAAAATTAAAAACAAATATGTTGATGCTGTTTTTAATTTAATTCAGAGGGGAAATTGAGAATTCTTAATCATAAAAATAATGTAATAAATGCACAAATATTGTAAAATAAATCAAAATATATTTATTTCCTTGTTTTTTTTCCAGTTGACTGTGGATTAAAATATGAACTTGAGATAAATGTTTTCATCAGATCAGCGTTTAGATGCAAATGTTGCTTATGCAATGTCTGTCTGTGTCTCTCTCTCATGCAGGCGGATCATGAACTGCGTGTCGCTCAGACAGAGTTTGACAGACAGGCTGAGGTCACCAGACTGCTCCTGGAGGGCATCAACAGCACACATGTGAGTCGTGCTAACACACTGCATGCTGCATTGACACACATTTACACACAGATAGGTATAAGATTGAAAGTTGTCCAAATATCTGTTACACACTGGTTGGTGTAGGTTACACAGATTGGAAATTGTCAAAATATCTTTGTAAAAACAGTCGGTTTTGTTTTAAGTGAATATAAACAGTTGAGACAGAAAAAGTGAGTGTAACAGTATATTGGATCCGTGCATTCGGTCTTAAAGTGTCATTTAATGTTAATCAAAAGAACAAAAGAAAAAGAGAAAATCACTCACTGATCTTGACTGAATAAGTTTTATAACTTTAAGTCTACATTGTTCTTATTTTATTACCGACTGTTTAATTGTCTTTAATAATTAAAAAAATGTATATCAGTTAGTTGTTTATGCTGTGGTGTTTTTGGTAAAACCATAGACAACGTGCTCTTATTCAGCTGCAACAAAATGTTTTGCAAAAAGACAAAATAAAGTAACATTTTTTCATTTTTCTTAATTTTTTGGAATCGAAACTGGAAATCAATAAAAATCAGAATCACTAAGATTCAAACAATGTCCAACCCTACACACCTGATCAGAAGTGTTTGAGATAGTTTAACGTTTTTAAAGGGATAACCCTCATTTCCCAGGATTGGCTTAAAGGCTTTCATAATAACCTCTCAAAATATGCACACTTTGAAACTGAAAACATCACTCAGTAATGGCTAAATCATATTTCAAAAGACTCTGATGACAAGCTTAAATGTCTATTATCCGTATGCAAACAAATGAAGTGCAGTGTGTGTTTGTACAGCTTAATGAGGTCTTTTGTGTCTGCGCAGGTGAATCATCTGCGCTGCCTGTGTGAGTTTGTGGAAGCGCAGACGTGTATTACAACCAGTGCCACAAATACATGCAGGATCTACAGAGAGAGCTGGCCAGGTGGGCATACCTCATATCTAATGCTGTTTATCATGCACACAATCCAATTTGGGTCTTTGAATTATTTTTCCCAAAATGAAAGTCAACACTCCTAAAAAATACAACATTAAATGGTAACATTACAATTATGTCTCAATATTTTACAATTATGTGTCAATATTTTTTTTATCATTCACTATATTATAGCTACTCGTTCTATTGTCTAACAAAAAAATAGGAAATGAGAACAGCTTTATTTGACATTCGGCTATATTATATTAAATAGAGCATTAATTTGAGAGAAAATACACTAGGCTGACAGAACGCAACGCACGATGACGTCATTAATATGCTAAGTGACGTGTGATGTCATCGAGCGACATTTAGCGCCTTTTAGGGAAGGCCTTAGCTACTTTCCTTTGAAAATATGCATTATTCTAAATGATTGTTTTACTTTTCTCATCGTCTGCTCGCAGTTCCAGTGGAGACACGTGAGTTTTGAGTTTGTCGTCTTGTTAGTGACCACACACGAGTCAGCAGAGGCCTCATCTGTCTTCTGTCTTTCAGAGGATGCCCGACTCGTCGGAGGTGAATTCCCACGGTGTCGGCAGCCCCACAGACCCGTCCGCCGTGCCTGCCTCTGAACTCTCCATCTCCAGACGCTCTTCAGATCGAAGAAGTGCAGCCGCCCGCCAGCGGCACACGCAAGGCCAAAGTCCTGTACGCCTACGATGCTGGAGACTCCAGTGAGCTCTCGCTGATGGCTGATGAGGTGAGCAGACGTTTGCTGAAAGATATTCAAACTCATGATAACGTTCAAAGATAACCAGTGTAATCTCGTAAAAAATATCACCGCATAAAACTGTATCCTCAAGTCCCACCCTAAATTATTTCTCACTGAATTACCCGCATTACAGAATGTAATGCATTAAAGGCATTATAGTTTGATATTGGCTAGTTTAAATTTATTTTTAATATTAATAGGTAATTTGGTTAATATAGTTAGGTTAAATGCATTCATATTGTTACTGTTAATCACAATACATATTGTTTCAATGCAACTTTACAGAAAATCATGATGATAATGTCTTAATATTCTAATGCATTATAGTCACATTTAGCAGATTGGGTGATATTATAGTTTACATTTTGCAACAATTCAAGTTTATATCGTCCTATGTGAGTATACTGTGTGCATGCAGATAAAGTTGAACATACTTATACTTAATATGCAGAGCTGGGCGATAATATAGTTATATGAATAATATTTAGTTGAGATTTGCTAAATATTATATATCGCTTTATGTACTGTAAGGATGCAGATAAACCTGGATATATCATAACTCAAACTTTATATTTAGAGCTGTGCAATAGTGCAGTTTACATTTTTACTGATGATATAAACAATCACGCATCTTAGATGTGCTATATACTGTATATTGCTAAATATCTAAATAATATATACATTTTTATGTATATATACATTTTTACAGTTGGTGTTATTAAATATTCAAAAATATTCTATGAATACACAATATATCGGCCACCATATTGGTATTGACCAATAATGTTCTTTGATGTTATTGTTATCGGTCTGATATCTGGCTGATATATTGAAGCATAAATAATTGTATTATTTCCTTCAGCTGAGACCCTTCAACATGATGGTTTTGAATTGCTTGAAATATGATTGGAATCACTTCAGAAAGGAAAAATACAGTTCCGAGCAACATGTGCAGTACATGTACATGTACATGTACATGTCTGTCATATAAGCTACATAAAATTATCATGAGAACATTGTAAGTGTATTTTAGCGACATGGATTTTAATAGTGAGACTTTTGTTTTTAAAACCAGGCTCTTTAAAATTATATAAAAATTTGGATTTAGATTTATCGGATTTATGTTGGATTTAGATTTATATTGGTTATCGGCTTTTAAATATAAAGAATTATCGGTATCGGGTAAAATCTTCATATTGGTGCATCCCCAATATACAGGTGAAACTGGAAAAATTAGAATATGGTGCAAAATTTAATTTATTTCAGTAATTCATCTTAAAAGGTGAAACTAATATATTATATAGACTCATTACGTGCAAAGTGAAATATTTCAAGCCTATATTTGTTATAATTGTGATGATTATGGCTTACAGATATGAAAATCCTTTCACAATATTCAAATTTTGACTTTGGGGTTTTCATAAGCGGTAAGCCATAATCATCAAAATTATATCAAATAAAGGCTTGAAATATCTCACTTTGCATGTAATGAGTCTATATAATATATTAGTTTCACCTTTTAAGTGAAATAAATACATTTTTGCACCATATTCAAATTTTTCCAGTTTCACTTGTATTCACAATAATTTTGAGGCATTTAGACTTTAAACTGATGAAATGTTTTTCTCCATCCTCTGATTGGACGATCAGCTCATCACAGTGTACACAGTGCCTGGAATGGACCCTGATTGGCTGATCGAGAGAGAGGAAACCAGAAGGGGAAGGTGCCTGTTACATATCTGGAGCTGTTGAGCTAAAGAGGCGAGAAACGAACACACACTCTTCCACGTCGCGACACACAGTTTCCAGCTTGACTAAATCATGGACACTTCTGAGATCGAACCCATGCGTGGGTTAATTTACAGAAAACCAAACTATTGTATGTTTACATGCATGTCAGGGGGCTTTATTTCTGTTTGATTTTAATAGTAATATTTAAGATGTTCACAATGTCTCTGACAGGTTTAACATGATTTTGGAGAAGCTCATGAATATTGAAACATTGAGTGGAAATTGATGCATCACAGTAAGATTATAATCTTTTTTAATACCAAACATCAATCCCTTTATGAATTATTAAATGATGTTAATACCCAAGGTATTAGTCAGGATTATAATTCATAGAACATTATAATTCTTTTTAAACTTCAGACTAACACACAAATATTAACCAATACAAAACTAACAATTCCTTCACAAATGCCTGAAACATGACGTGCACATGCATGTATGTGCCTGTTTTCTGCACTAGAAACTGTTCTGTGGTCAGTCAGAATGTCTTTTCTGCCTTTAATATGCTAAAGGCAGAAAATCTTTATTCAGGTTCTCTTTAAAGGAGTAGTTCACTTTTAAAAAAACTTTTGCTGATAATTTACTCACCCCCATGTCATCCAAGACGTCCATGTCTTTCTTTCTTCAGTCGAAAAGAAATTAAGGTTTTAGATGAAAACATTCCAGGATTTTCTCCATATAATGGACTTCAATGGGGTCCAAACGGTTCAAGGTCCAAATGAGAGTTTCAGTGCAGCTTCAAAGGGCTTTAAACGACACCAGACGATGAATAAGGGTCTTATCAAGCCAAATGACTCTCCTGTTTGAACTCGTTCATCAAAATGAACAAATCTTTTTGTTAATTTCGTTCGTTGAATAAACCAAATGACTCGAAAAAAGATTTGTTCATTTTGTAGAACGAGTTTGAACAGGAGAAGTCACAAATGCCAGCATCACAGAACAGAGCAAGGCGAGCATTTGTGCTTATAAAACTTTTTTTCAACTTATTTGTGCTTATAATTTTTTTTTTTTTAATGAGCGATCGTTTCGCTAGATAAGACCCTTATTCATCGTCTGGTGTCGTTTAAAGCCCTTTGAAGCTGCACTGAAACTATCTTTTGGACTTTTTGAACCGTGTCAGGAACGGAAGTCCTAAAAAAATCTCTAAAAATGAGCTACACTTGTCTCAATTGAGTTCCAATGAGATGGTTCTGTCCACTTCTTATACTGTCTATGAGCTGCACTGAAACTCTCGTTTGGACCTTGAACCGTTTGGTTCCCATTGAAGTCCATTATATGGAGAAAATCCTGGAATGTTTTCATCAAAAACCTCAATTTCTTTTCGACTGAAGAAAGAAAGACATGGACATCTTGGATGACATGGGGGTGAATAAATTATCAGCAAAATGTTTTTCAAAAGTGAACTACTCCTTTAAGCTGATCACTGATCTAAGCTCAAAATGAAATGTTTATCTACACCATGTAAGCACTAACATGTTTGCACTGAGTAAGTTTCCTATGACCTCCGTAAAGCCTAAATGACACACAGCCTTAACTGCGTCTGGTAATGTAACAAACTCAGCGTTCGTCACTGCAAACAACATCCATAAATGCTCCATGCAATGTCCAGAATATGAATGTTGATCAGCCTTATATTCTTTTTTTCATGCATGATGAAGCTGACAGTGCACTAATAGCCACTCAGAAAATGTGCCACTTAACGATTTCTTAATCTCTTTTAATTAGACAAAGCGTAAAAATTAAGCATCTCAATTTAAAGGCCTGATGTGACATGATTTACAGATATGTGTTAATTGAATTGTAACTATTATTGTTTTGTAAAGTGCTGTTGCCACATTCCTTTGTTCTTTTAAGTCTCGTCTTTATCACCTCTCAAACTATTCTGACTGATGTTATTATATTAATGATCATTTTGTTTGTTTATATATAGTTTCGGAAACCCAAAGTTGCTTTGTTGATTCATCCATACCTGATTGATTTATGCCGTCATGAACCCACGGCACCGCACAACCAGCTTTATTTGATGCCTATCAGTGTATTTATTTTAAATTAATTGCAGACCTTTCTGTATTTAGAGTTTGGTTTCAAAGCTTACTTCCTGTTTATTTATTTATTTATATTTTTAGTGCCAAAGTGCAGCTAAACATTTTAGATATTGTGACGTTATTTAGATATTGTAGTATTTATTGTATGATTCGAATTTCTGATTTATTTTTTGGGCAAATCACTGTGGTTTATGTATAACGGCCCAAACTGAATTCATAAATTCATGAAGCCATGTAACCCAAGTTTTTGATTTTAGTGCTGCAGTGACGCCCTCTGTTGGTCACTTTTTGTTTTTCCAGCTCTCCTTTGCTCTTTATTGTATTTAATGCAGGTTCTCCAAACCATGCGGAGAGAATCAGGCTTAACAATGTAATAAAAGTCATTTTTATTGATATATATCTTTTTCAAGTTCCTCACTGATAATTTAACCCTCTGGTTATTTTCGGGGTCTTTTTAACCCGCAAATGACTTTTGCTGAATTTTTAAAAAATGTTCTCTTAGTCCAAATGGTATGAAACTTTCTACAGCTCTCAACACTTTCTAGATCTACCAAAAAAAAAGAAGAAAAAGAAAAAGAAAATTAATTGTTAAAGTGTTAATGGTTTAATGGTTAAAATTTTTTGTGGTTAAAGTTTTTATTTATTTATTTTTTAACTGCATTTTTCAAAATATGGGCAAAAATCTTACATTAAACGATGTAAAATTATGAATGAAAGTTAGAATTCTGGGTCTTTTACAAAGTGTATTTTACATAAAATGCTGTTTTTTTTTGTAAAAAAGCCTATTTAAATAAATATTTATTTATTTGTAGAAATTTAAAAGATATCATAAATCCTCCAAATACTGCACAAATGCTGGGTAAAAACATTAATAAACAAAGTAAAAAAAAATATATATATATATATATATATATTAATCTTTTACAAAACGCAATGTTATTTTCTGAGGTCCCTGGATACCCCAAAGATAACTAATGGATACACAAGTAAATATAACCAGAGGGTTAAACGCATATAAAGCTGTTTTCAATTGAGTGCTGCATGAATGTCACACAATATTGCTTATTACAGATATTTAGATTGTACGCAATTCTGTTTGTTTGCAATTATAGATGACTGTAGTCTTCATGTAATAGTCAACAAAGGCACAAGGTTTATTACCATTTCCGATTCTAGGAAGAAATAATCAGAGTTGATTGTTACCTTTGAATGAATCAATAATTTGCTTCTGAAACTTGAAATGCTACAGTATAATACACTTTGATACAATGAAGTCAAGGTTAATCTGTTTACAATGTAAGACTTCAATGTTAAATCTCACACAACGGGACATTTTGTGCTGTTAATACGAGAATCACTTTCAGTTTTCTGTATATGCTGAATATTGTACTCAAACAGTTGAACATTTGGACACCGTTGTGTTTTTTCATCGTTTTAATGACTTGATTATTACTATTTTCCACATTTAAGAATAATAGTATAGAATGAGAAGTGACACGTTCAAAAGCTTGGGATACTTTAAAATAAATGAATACTTTTATCAAGCAAGAATGCATCAAAACATTTATAATGTTACAAAATGTTCTATTTCAAATAAATACTGTTCTTTTGAATCCTGAAAAACTAAATATGAAGCAACACTGATAATAATCATAAATGTTTCTTGAGCAGCAAATCCTCATATTAGAGTGATTTCTGAAGGATCATGTGACACTGAAGACTGGATTAATGATGCTGAAAATCACAGGAATAAATTACATTTTAATATATATCCACATAGAAAACAGTTATTTTAAATTGTAATAATATTTCACTGTTTTTACTGTAACTAAACAAATTCTTACCGACTCCAAACTTTTGATTGGTAAATTATGTAATGCATGTTTTATCTGTCAGCAGTTTCTATACACAGAGAACGATCACCACATAAATAATCCAGCCCACAAAAACAAATATGCCGAACATCAAACTGAACATGATGAGCAGGCGAGCCTTATGGGACGTTTTCTCAGCTTCACGGATATCACCCCTGGTCAGCGCGGCACGCGTCTGCAGAGAGGTCAGAGGTCAGCATGAATGAATAGGGTTTGTGTTTATGTTTGTACTCATCATGCATTGTGTTTCAGGTGCGGACCTCATACGAGTACATGACCGCGCGAGGCCGCTCATGATGCAGCAGAAGATGGTCACCAGCAGAGACTCCACCAGGTAATCTTTGGGGACGGGTGTCTGCTCCTCTCCCAGCGCCGGCCCGTTCATGTACTGAAACACATCCACACGGAGAACGAGAATAAGCAATCAGTAGACCTGAGGCTCCTGACCTTATCATTAGCTGTTTGGTTGATGCTCTGCCCCCTCGTAAATATCAGGACCTCGTCACCCTTTTATTGATGGACAGTGTTACATTGTGTGAGAGATTATTTGCTCCAAGTGAGAACGTTAGTGTGAAATTGAACACAGTATATGCTAATGTTGTTTTCAATAAAAAACATTTTCACAAAACAAGTCGATCCACTTTTCCATGTTGATAAGAGCATTAAAATGAGAGAAAATAATGGGACAAAAATAAATCAGAGACATTTAGAATAGATAAAAATGTGCAATTAATTCAGAGTTAACTATGGTATTTAATGCGATTAATCGCGAGTTAACTATGACATTAATGCGATTTATCGCAAGTTAACTATGACATCAATGCGATTTTATCGTGAGTTAACCATGACATTAATGTGATTAATCGTGAGTTAATTATGGTATTAATGCGATTAATCATAGGTAACTATGATATTAATGCAATTAATAGCGAGTTATATTTAGACATTAATGTGATTAATCGCGTTAAGGTATCTTTGACAATAATGTGATTAATCGCGAATTAACTATGACATTAATGCGATTAATCGTGAGTTAATTATGGTATTAATGTGATTAATCGCGAGTCATCTATGACATTAATGCAAGTAATCGCGAGTTATCTTTGACATTAATGCAATTCATCGCGAGCCATCTATGACATTAATGTGATTAATCGCGAGTTATCTTTGACATTAATGCAATTAATCGCGAGTCATCCATGACATTAATGCGATTAATCGCAAATCAACTATGACATTAATGTGATTAATCACAAATTAACTATGACATTAATGAGATTAATTGCAAGTTGACTATGACAATGCTATTAATTCGAGTTGACTGACATTAATCCTGATTAATCACGAGTTGACTATAACATTAATGCGATTAATCGTGAGTTGACTGACATTAATGCGATTAATCGCGGGTTGACCATGACATTAATGCGATTAATCACGATTCAGTATTTGAATCGTTTGACAGCACTAATAAAAACACAATTGTGTGTTTGGGACATGGTTTTTAATGGTGAGACTTGTTTTTGTAATCAGGGCTCAACAAAAATGATATAAACATTTGGATTAAGGTTTATCGGACAATATATAAAGAATTATCGGTTTTCGGTATCAACCAAAATGTTTATAACAGTGCATCCCTGGAGTTTGGAGATAAAGCGTGGATCTTACTATAGTGTAGGATGGGTATGTGGCGGGTGGCAGGAAGGAGGGCTGGTAGAAAGCCGGTGGGATTGGCTCCCGGTTGACATGTGATGACGGGCTGGTTGGGGTAATGACTCATCTGTGAGGGGAACACGAGGTAGGCTGTTTTCGGGTCTGGCGGGGTGTATGGAGGCGGGGTCAGCGGGATGCTGCTGGTTGAACCGTCTCCTCTAGGAGGCCCCGGGACTCCCTCCATGGTCCCCCTGTCCAGTGTGTACACGGGGTGGAGTGTGTGTGTGCTGTCCGTGTCGAACGCTGGGTTCAGGGTCCGGTTGCTGTCCGTCTCGTACGCCAGATGGGCCGTTTGGTTGCTGTCGGTGTCAGTGCGGGGTGTCCGTTTGGATGCTGTCTCCGTCGGTCACCGGGTGTCCCGTCTGGATGCTGTCCGTGTCGTTTGTTGGGCCGGCGGTGTGGATGCTGATCGAATCGTATGCAGGAATGCTGGGAAGGATCGTGGGCTCTCGCTGAGTTTCCTGGAGCCCAGGAGGCTTTTGATGAAGCCGTCGCGGATCATCGGGAAGTTCGGAGGAGTGGCTGATGAACAAAAGAGGGTAATTGTGATGTTATTTTCAGATTTACTTTATATTACATCGATGTTCAAAAGTTTGGGGTCAGTACGAATTCTCTTTGAACGTATCCAAAAGGACAGTTTCAGTGCAAACTGTTCAAAGGCTTTAAACGATTACAGAGGATGAATAAGGGTCTTATCAAGCGAAATGATCGCTCATTTAAAAAAAAAAGTTTTATATTCATTTTGATGATCGAGTTTAACCAGGAGAGTCACGAACGCGCATCACAGAACAGAGAAAGGCGAGCATTTTGAGCTTATAAAACTTAAACTTTGTTATTATTTTTTTAAATGAGTGCTTGTTTCGCTTGATAAGACCCTTATTCATCTTCTGGAATCGTTTAAAGCCCTTTGAAGCTGCACTGAAACTGTCTTTTGGACCTTGAACCGTTTCGGACCCCATTGAAGTCCATTATATGGAGAAAAATCCTGGAATGTTTTCATCAAAAACCTTAATTTCTTTTCGACCGAAGAAAGAAAGACATGGACATCTTAGATGACATGGGGGCGAGTAAATTATCAGCAAAAGTTTTTTTAAAAGTGAACTACAGTTGTGCTGCCTCATATTTTGGTGGAATCCGTGATAATATTATTTTTCAGGATTCTTTGATGAATCAAAAGCTTGAAAGAAAAGCTTTTATTTGAAATGACATTTTTGTAACATTATAAATGCCTTTTATTGTAACATTTGATCAATGTAATGCATCATTGATGAATAAAAGTAGGCTATTAATTGCTTTAAAAAACAATTACAGACCCCAAACTTTCAACGACCCGAACGTATCAAATTCTGAACTCGATGAAAGTTTGAGGAGTGCACGAGTGCTTTGGCATAGGCCATTTTCTCTAGAGAATACACACATCTAGCTGTTCTTGTCTTTTAGCTCAGGTGCGACACACGCGACCTGTAATCTTCCACCTGAGAGTTACTTGAACCGTCGGTCTGGTGGAGAAACCTTTACCTCAAAACAGTGCATGAATTATTCAGAGCTGACACACAAGCCCCTTCAAACCCTCAGAAATGGAAAAGTGTGTTCAGGTGAGATGCTTTCTGTTCCTCAAGAGAAGAACACTTTCATTGAGCTTGTTCAGACGCTGGTCAAGTCTCATTCAGGCTCTTCTCGGCTAGTTAATCAGTTAATGCACTGTCAGCTGACATTAACAATGAACAACTGTATTTTTATATCCTAACATTAATTAGTGAAGGTTAATAATTGCTGTAATGATATAGAGCTCTAACTAATGCATTAACTAAAGTTTTACCCAACATTTAGATTGTAGATTATCTTTAATATTTTTGTTTCATAAAACTATCTCTTGATCTCTTATCAAAACTCGTTTTCCGTTGAGTCCGTGTGTGTTTTCTAAACAGATTTACGTACTCTCCAACCTCACAGTGTTCTGATGTGACGGTGAGCAGAAGTTTCTTCGAGTCTGACGGTGTGGATAATAAGTGTAATGGTTTTACCTGTGTCCATCAGCGACGAGGCAGAATAATCCTGTGGGAAATATCCAGCGGGAGTGTGTGGATGTTCAGGTGAGATGTGTGAAATATATGTCTCTCTCTCTATCTCTCTCTCTCTCTCTCTCTCTCTCTCTCTGAACAGTATCATGTTTGTTTAATAATTGACAGCTGATGCTGTGTGCTGTGTTTGCACGTGTGTTTATGAGTGTCCTTGTGAGTATACCTGCACGTGTTGGTCTGTTATTATAGACATGTCATGCATAAAATATATAATGATATAAATAATATTGTACATATATAATATATATATATATATACAGTCACACTCATACATACACACTTACATACATACATATACACATTCATACATTCATACACATATACATACACACATTCATGCATGCATACACACATACATACATACACACATTTATGCATGCATAAATTAGGAGAAAGCCGTTTATTTCACCCTTCAGTGTTTGTTAGTAAACTCACTGACCCTGATATATCTTGTCAGTATCAGACACATGTATCAGTAAGATCTACACTAGAGTATAGAGTCAGATAGAGTGGTCATTACATTATTTGCTTGCTTTACAACCACACACACACAAGTGCTGTAGGTCAGTTTGTGACTGACAGTCACCAATAGAGGGCGCTAATAGCTGACATGTGGTACACATGTTGGTACACCAAGTTGAATGCAACAGGTAACACACTGTACATGTGGTTTGTTGAGAGTTAGAGTGGATGATATGATGATTACTGATGAACAAGTTCTTAAAACAAGAACTTTTCTTTGCCAATGGGGTCAGAAAATAAACTTCATTCAGAAGGGTCAATTAATTTTTCTGAACCCATTGTCAGATATTTGTTCATGTTTTAAAGTGCGAACTCACCTCATTTTTATTATTATTATTTTATTTTTTTTAGAAAGTACAACATGCTTCTCCGGTAGATATATTGTGATTTAAGAATATTTAGATAATTGTTCTGAAATACAACACTGTTAAAAATGCTGGGTTGTTTCAATCCCAAATCTGGGTCAAATATGGACAAACCCAAATGTTGGATTAAAAATAGGAAGTTACAATTTACAATAAAAAGTTGAAGTTACAGTTTTACATAAAATTTTTATTTAAAATCTATTTATTAGTTTTTCTGCTTGGAACGTCAAGTCAACAGATAATAACATTGAATTTATGACATTTTCATTCCCCACTGTTAATACCCCAATAAAACCCTCCCTCAAATAAACAACCTACAGCTTCCAATGAAAAATAATAATAATAATAATAAATATATATATATATATATATATATATATATATATATATATATATATATATATATATATAAAAAAACACTACATAAAATTTTTAACCCAACATTTGGGTTTGACCCAAATTTAGGATTAAAACAATCCCAGCATTGTTTAGACAGTGAATAGAAAAATCTTGACACCAAAATAATGCAAAAAACATTCAAGATGTTACATAAAACCCTGATATGGGGAAAGAAAAACTCTAAAAGTATAAATTAATTATAAGACGGCTTGTTCTTTTTCAAAAACATTTAACAGTATTTTATTAAAATCTCTTTCTTAGTTAGTTTTTCACTGAATATAGTGACCTGATTAACAGGTTCTTTTACTGTTGAAACATATTGGCTGTTTTGAGACGCAAACGCTGAGTTCGACTTGGCACTGATTCTGCCTAATGATCCACAAGTGCTGTTTAATATCAAGAGGCAACATTCTAATCTGAATGATGAAGCCTACCCGGAAGTGCGATAAACTGCAATTCATAGGCCCAGTCCCAATTCTCACTTGAGCCCTAAGGCCTTCCTGGAAGTGGACACTTGTTGAAAGTGCACTTAGCGAAGAAAGTGCGCAAGGGCCCGAGGCTGTGAAGAGCAGAATTGGGACAGTTTTGCACACGTCGAAAATATACGTCAGTTCTGTTGTGATCAGCAAGGGTTGGTTAATTTGGCTAATGTGTGTGCTGCTTATAATAGCTGTAATATGACACAATCCTTTGAATGAAAAAATCAATATCTTTTTTTACTCTTAGCTACCAACCTTTCTTTTAATGTTATTAATATTAAAACAGTTTTGGCAAAGATAAATTGTGATTGAGGTTTACCTGAGCTTATACTGCCTTACCGTATTCACAGCGATTCGAAATGCAATTTTAATTGTTATTATGGAAATTGATAATGAAATTCTTCCCACCCCATTCATGAAAAAATACATGTTGTTTATATATATATAGGCTATATATTAAAATATTCTTGTATGAAATCAAATGACACAACCCTGTCTTTTGTTAAATTTCAGTTTTATTGATCAACAATAGCCATTATTAAAGTATAAGTAGCCTAAAAAGTTTAAGAAGATGTAAAAGTCAAGAAATAAGGCAAGTCAAAAGATTCAGTCAAATATAACAGGCTAACGTTACAACGTTACATTTAAATAGTCTAAATATAGTTATAAAACTTTCACTTTCCCCACGATTTGCCAGGGAACAAATAAGTTAATAGATTAATGGAGACCAAAGGTCGCCCGTTAGATGTCAGCCGATTTATAGCTCATGTTTAAACACTAAACAGAGAGCCCGCGGGAAACGTCAGAATGACTAGCCGGGGCAAGGCTGTTGCAGGCGGGGTACAGAGCGCTGAGCACCGGCCCGCGCCCGGTGATCACCTGGAACTCCGAAAATGTCCGATCAATTTTTTTAAACAGGCGCTATCTTTATAAATAAACCACAGATTTGAGGTTTAAACAACTATATTCTCGAGTGAAAAACTCTTAAAACTACATTTCGTAACTTAATAATACTAATATTTTTACATTTCGCCGCCTTGGAAGAACACTTCACCACCTTTCTCGTCGGAGTTTGCGCTCCCGAACAGTACCATAGCAACCGTTCTCCCCCATTGGTTAGCTGTTCGAAACGTCACAACACTACAAGGATTCTGGGTAATATCCCACAGCAAAGTGAGGTCTGATGCACACTTGCGAAAAGGGTGCATTAAGTGCCCTTGCGATCACCTGGAGAACACATTAGAGGATCGGGACACCCTACGGTCTTGCACCCCTTAGCGAGAGCGCGCATTGAGGGGCACAAGGGCAGAAGTGCGGATATTGGAGCAGGGCCATAGATGCCACCTACAGTCACTACAAATAGAACGCCGCCATATTTGCGACCGACTCGCCGGCACGGCCGCTCAAACTGCCTATTTGAATGAGAGAGAGATAGAGATACCTTGAGAAAATTTCAATTTTAGGCTCCGATCCTTATTTGTTACCCCCAGTTTTCTTTAGTCCATTATTATCTGCCCCAGGCTTGCCCTAATTGGCCTTTCATGAAATAGAAATACATTTGTCATAGAGCTATGGCACGACGTTCCATGAGTAGTTGAGGGCGATGTCATTAATGAATCCTCTGCAGCAGTTCGGCTGGCATGAATGAATCTTTCTAATCCGAACATCAGCACTGGGACAGAGACAACTGCATCAGCACAGTCAGAGACATCAGTCAAATATTATAAAAGACTGCCATATCTCTCTGATAGAACAGATGTTCAGTTAACTTACAGAGAAGGTTAATCACAAATATCGAAATGAGTCTTTCGAGTCGAATCTTTTTGAATGATTTGGCTGCGGTTAAAAGCTATCAAGAGGTAAAGCTCTTCGTGATTATAATATAACGACATAAATTGCAGTTTGTTCGTCACATAAAGCTATCATATTAATAAATAACGATATTAATATAACGGACGAGTAGTATTATATCACTTTTATGATACTTTTGTGATGTTTTTTGTCTTTTATTATTATTATTTTTTGCTTGACAGCCCCCAGTAGGCTGTTACTCATTCACTCTTATTACATCGACAAGAAGAGTCTTAGGCTACATAATTCAAAAATGTCCCTTTGTCTTCCACGGAAAGTAAACTTAAGGATTTGCACATGATGGTGAGTAGTTAAATGACGGCAGAGTTATCATTTTTGGAAGAACTAACGTTAGTCCTTTAATATGCATTTCAAGGCTGATTATGCATCGTCTGCAGAGCTAACACTTGCACAAAAATAACATCTAAAGCGCGTCTGACGAAGACAAACGCAAGACGAACACATCTTTATGAACTTCAGAAAATATTTATTAGATTTAGACAGACAGACAGACAGACAGTTATGTCAAAATAACCCCAAATCTAATAACTTACCACGATAAAGTGCATTTAAACAGATCCAACAAATTTAATGAAGAAAAAACATTATCTGTCTATCTGTTTGTATATGTTGGCCACTGAGAGTAGGCTGTAATAGAAATATAATAAACCACAAATCAGCAACATGAGACTAAGTCTTTAAAAAAAAAGATTTTCTATTCTCTCTTCTTTTGGTATGGAATAAAATACCAGTTCAGGGTTCCTCTTTCGGCTGTTTTTGCAGCCAACTGCACAACACATTGCAGGCATTAATGTGACCGTCGGTCGCAAACTGGTCGCAAAGATGGCGGCGCAAAGCTACAGTGACGTCACGTGAACCGAATGAATACATCTCAAATCCGCTAGAGGGCGGTCCCAAAAGGGAGCAAATATCCATAGACGTTATGTTAAAATCTCCGTTTTCACAGCATAAATTCATATGTTTACAGTTTTGGTCGCATTGACTTTTATTGTAATCTTCAATATGTTCCACGTGCCTGACAACTGTGAGGGGGGGGGGGGGGGGGTTAATTCGTTAGTTTAGATCATATTTAGATATAAAATGTATGTAAATAAGGGCGGTTAACTTTGATTGACAGCTGAGAACGGGCTGCACCGAGTGAATTTGACGTCTTGGCCATGATCTGACACAACACATACATACCACCTCTTTATTCTTTCTGAAACTTTTGTATTTTCCAGTATGGCGCTGCCCGTACCCATAAACAGCCTCAAACGCGTTCTTCAGAGAGTCTACGTCACAGACGCTTTGTCCATATTTTTTACAGTCTATGTTTAATGTTAGATGATAGCAAGAGAAACTCCAGAGATGATTAATGAGGTGAAAGATCCCCGCTGGATTCCTTTCAGAGTGACGTTCATGTGGGATGAGATTGTGTCGTTACTTTCAGAGGCTTAAGAACGTCATCCATCAGGAGAGCAGATAAGAGAGTGTATCCTCTAGAAACATGTCTTCATTGTTATGTTGTTCTGACCCAGATCATTGGAGGATGTTTTGCAATAAGAACGTTCACTCTTTACATTGCTTACTGAACTTTATTATAAAGTGGAGAAAATCTATTGAAAATGGCCTGAAATAGTTACTTATAAATATAAATAAAATGACATTAATTTATATATAGGCCTATTAGCCAAAAAGATACAATTATATTCAAGATTTAATTTAACGAAGTGAGAAGTGTTTTCAAAGGACAAACAACGTGCAAAGCGGGCTTTTTCCCTCCACAGACGCACGTCGGTAAACTAATGAACTTGCGCTCCCTGGCCGATTCGGTGCAAAAAGGAGGCGTGTTTCGGTGCATACATTCCCTGGTGCTATTTTACACTTCCAGAAAACAATTGTGCCACTGAGCAGAAAAAAACCTGGTCTAATGTCAGTTGCGCGTTGCGCGTTGTTCATAATACTATTTTAAGCGCGCATGCTTGGCCATAATGTGTAAACAACCCATACACTTTGATTCTCCTCATCAACACAGATGCAGCAGTTTTTTTGCAAATCATACATTATAACATGAACACACGAGGAAAATCATTGTTTACAGGAGTGCAAAGTGCATCTCTGTCTCAACCTCACCTGTCAAACAGTGATCACACGTTCTGTTTTCTTTTGGTTGCCATGATGACTCTCTCTCTCTCTCTCTCTCTCAAATCCAGGGAACAAGTAGGCTACGTATAACTATTGGAATGTGATGAAAGTGTAGTTTGATTTCTAACATTATTCTCTCAACAGACACTTACATTGATAGTCTTGCGTTGCGTTATTAGGGCCCAAGCCCTGAAAGGGCGCAGAGCCCTATTGTTTTCCTTCCGATTATTTTCTTTATTAGGGCCCAAGCCCTGAAAGGGCGCAGAGCCCTATTGTTTTCCTTCCGATTATTTTTTTTTAGGGCCCAAGCCCTGAAAGGGCGCAGAGCCCTATTGTTTTCCTTCCGATTATTTTTTTTTTTTTTTTTTTTTTTTTTTTTTTTTTTTTTTTTTTTTTCTTTCTAGCGACTATTCGGGCACTTTTGGGGCCCTTAACATGCTCGAAAACTCTTGAAACTTTGCACACGGGTCAGAACCCGCGGCCATCAGAGCCGGGCTGAAGCTGGTACCCGGGCGTGGCAGGGCGGCTTGTCAGCGCCCCCTGGAATGGGGTCCGAACACCTGGTCCATAACTCAAACACACTTGCATGTAATAATATGAAACTCGGTACACATGTCGATAGCAGAATTTCATCTATACCTCGCGTTCTTACTTTTTACCCCAGCCCAACAGGAAGTCGGCTATTGAGGTTTTTTTGTAAAACACACGCAATGAACTTTTAAATACTCCTCCTAGAGCTCTGATCCAAATTCGACGAAACTCTGTCAGCGTGAAGTCAAGACATTGAGGATGAAAGTTTGTGTGGGGATTTTTGATATCTCGAACGGTTTGGCCGTGGCGAGGAAACGAAATTATGGCGAGAAACGTGAAACAGGAAGTGTGTCATAACTTCAGCATACATTAACTGATCTGGATGAAACTTCAGCAGTGCGTTCGCTGTAAGAGGACGATCACATGGATGTGACTATTGTGAGTCAAAGTTATAGCGCCACCAACTGGCAGCAGGAAGTGTGTCACTTTCAAAATGCTTTGAAATCACCCTCTTATTTTTACCCGATTTGCTTCAAACTTCATCTGTATAATGTACATACACGGCAGATGAAGACCTATGAATGGATTCTTGATATCTTTGAAACTGTTGCCGTGGCGACGCATCAAACTTTACCATTCTTTTAGGATGCATTCTTTTAGGGATTCGAACATTTGTCCATAAATCAAACACACGTGCATGGATTAATATGAAACTCGGTACACTCATAGATCACATCAGGCCAAACAACTTTCGTGCTCTAAGTTTTACGACAGTTCAAACGGAAGTCGGGAATTATGTTTTATTTTTTTTAAATAATTGTCCTAGAAAAACATCAAATTACAACCCATGCTGTTACCAATCACCACCAAACTCGGTGTGCATGAAGTCAAGACATTGAGGATGCTATATTCCGGACGGATTTTTGATATCTCGAACGGTTTGGCCGTGGCGGATTTTTTTGACTAAAAAAGGACACATAAAGTGTGTTATAACTTGGTTAGTTTTACTGACAGTTACAAAACTTGCCGTGTATATTGTTCTATTCAAGCCAAACAACTTTCTAATTAACAATAATAAGCTCAAACCCACAGAAAGTCAGATATTGTAGTTTGAATATGATCATGCTCTTTCTGAGCCTAGGCCTGTCACACAGTCTGTGTGTGTGTGTGATTGAGTCTTTTGACACACAGTCTCTGTGTGTGTGTGTAGGGGGAGGGGGCTTAATAATTTCACTGTGTGTCTGGCCTGCTAAAGTAAATACATTTCTTAAGCCTGGTATTTTTTAAATAAGTTTTTTAGGGCCCAAGCCCTGAAAGGGCGCAGAGCCCTATTGTTTTCCTTCCGATTATTTTTTTTTTTTTTTTTTTTTTTTTTTTTCTTTTTCTAGCGACTATTCGGGCACTTTTGGGGCCCTTAACATGCTCGAAAACTCTTGAAACTTTGCACACAGGTCAGAACCCGCGGCCATCAGAGCCGGGCTGAAGCTGGTACCCGGGCGTGGCAGGGCGGCTCGTCAGCGCCCCCTGGAATGGGGTCCGAACCCCTGGTCCATAACTCAAACACACTTGCATGTAATAATATGAAACTCGGTACACATGTCGATAGCAGAATTTCATCTATACCTCGCGTTCTTGCTTTTTACCCCAGCCCAACAGGAAGTCGGCTATTGAGGTTTTTTTGTAAAACACACGCAATGAACTTTTAAATACTCCTCCTAGAGCTCTGATCCAAATTCGACGAAACTCGGTCAGCTAGAAGTCAAGACATTGAGGATGAAAGTTTGTGTGGGGATTTTTGATATCTCGAACGGTTTGGCCGTGGCGAGGAAACGAAACTATGGCGAGAAACGTGAAACAGGAAGTGTGTCATAACTTCAGCATACATTAACTGATCTGGATGAAACTTCAGCAGTGCGTTCGCTGTAAGAGGACGATCACATGGATGTGACTATTGTGAGTCAAAGTTATAGCGCCACCAACTGGCAGCAGGAAGTGTGTCACTTTCAAAATGCTTTGAAATCACCCTCTTATTTTTACCCGATTTGCTTCAAACTTCATCTGTATAATGTACATACACGGCAGATGAAGACCTATGAATGGATTCTTGATATCTTTGAAACTGTTGCCGTGGCGACGCATCAAACTTTACCATTCTTTTAGGATGCATTCTTTTAGGGATTCGAACATTTGTCCATAAATCAAACACACGTGCATGGATTAATATGAAACTCGGTACACTCATAGATCACATCAGGCCAAACAACTTTCGTGCTCTAAGTTTTCCGACAGTTCAAACGGAAGTCGGGAATTATGTTTTTTTTTTCAAATAATTGTCCTAGAAAAACATCAAATTACAACCCATGCTGTTACCAATCACCACCAAACTCAGTGTGCATGAAGTCAAGACATTGAGGATGCTATATTCCGGACGGATTTTTGATATCTTGAACGGTTTGGCCGTGGCGGATTTTTTTGACTAAAAAAGGACACATAAAGTGTGTTATAACTTGGTTAGTTTTACTGACAGTTACAAAACTTGCCGTGTATATTGTTCTATTCAAGCCAAACAACTTTCTAATTAACAATAATAAGCTCAAACCCACAGAAAGTCAGATATTGTAGTTTGAATATGATCATGCTCTTTCTGAGCCTAGGCCTGTCACACAGTCTGTGTGTGTGTGTGATTGAGTCTTTTGACACACAGTCTCTGTGTGTGTGTGTGCAGGGGGAGGGGGCTTAATAATTTCACTGTGTGTCTGGCCTGCTAAAGTAAATACATTTCTTAAGCCTGGTATTTTTTAAATAAGTTTTTGTTTTTATTTTTTTATAAGTAAAGACATATAACCTGTTTAATTGTAGTGCATTGACAATAGTTTTATATAATTAGTGTATTAATTAAATTAACTTGGTCCATAAATCAAAAAGGAAGTGTGTTAAAACTTCTGCATACATTAACTGATCTTGATGAAACTTCAGCAGTGTGTTCGTTGTAAGAGGCCGATCACATGGATGTGACTATTGTGAGTCAAATATATAGCGCCACCAACTGGCAGCAGAAAGTGTTTCACTTGCAAAATGCTTTGAAATCACACTCTTACTTTTACCCAATTTGCTTCAAACTTCATCTGTATAATGTAAACACACGCCAGATGAAGAGCTGTGAAAGCATTATTCAATATCTAAGATAATGTTGCCATAGCAACGCATCAAACTTTAACATTCCTTTTTTTGATGATTTTGAGTCTCTTAGCGGCTTTTGGGGCCCTTAATGGGTTTGAAAACTCTTGAAACTTTGCACACAGGTCAGATCCCACAGCCATCAGAGCCGGGAAGATGGTACCCGGGTGTGGCAAGGGGGCTAGACAGCGCCCCCTGGAACGGGGTCCAAAACTTGGTCCATAAATCAAACACGCTTGCATGTAATAATATGAAACTCAGTACACATGTTGATCTCATCGTTTCATATATTCATATATTCTCCTCAAGCCGGACAACTTTCTAATTTACACTCATGAGCTAGGACCCACAGAAAGTCAGATATTTTGGTTTGAAAATGTTGAGTGTCTCTCTGAGCCTACACTTCTGTATGGCAAGCCCTTTTAACATTTAAAAGCTAAGTTTGACTATTCGTAATTAACATTGTAGATATCAACAACGTCTTTCTAGTCGTAATTACATTTTGGATAGTTTGTATTATCATTTAAGATATCTGTAACGTGATTGTGACTAGTCGAAACGACAGATAGAGTATGGCAAGCCGTTTTAACATTTAATCATTTTAACCTACTAGTCTCTATTTTCATGCTACTAGTACTTATTTTTTAGATACTAGTATCTATTCCATTAAGTACTAGTACTTATTCATTAGCTACTAGTGCTTATTCTTTAGATACTAGTGCCTTTTCTTTAGATACTAGTGTTTATTCTTTAGGTACTAGTACCTTTTTAAAGATACTAGTACTTATTCATTAGACACTAGTCCTTATTTATTAGATACTAGTACTTATTCATTAGATGCTAGTCCTTATTCATTACATACCAATGCTTATTAATTAGTTACTAGTACTTATTCATTAGATGCTAGTACCTATTAAATAGATACTAGTACTTATTCATTAGACACTAGTACTTATTTCAATGGTGACTAGTAACTATTCTTTTGTTACTAGTCACATTTTTTCCAGTGACTTCTATGGTGATCTGTCATTCAGATATCAACTATTCAGTTCTGACTAGTATGTTAGTATGTATTCCAATTGTGGAATACATACTAGTATGTATTCCAAAGCAGGGGTTACGTTTTTGCACGTCGTGCAGAATAACCCTAAAGGCACCAAGGTGGCGGTGCCACCGGCTTTATGTGTGTGTGTGTGTGTGTGTATATATATATATATATATATATGTGTGTGTGTGTGTGTGTGTGTGTGTGTGTGTATATAAATATAGCTGCGAGCAGCGATGGAGGGCCAAAGCCGGCGGTACCGCCATCCCGGTGCCTTTAGGCACCGGGGTTGCGGTGCCACCGGCTTGGGCACAGCGGTGACTGCTCGCAGCTACTATTTTTTTTTTTTTTTTTTTTTTTCTTTTCTTTCTAGCGACTATTCGGGCACTTTTGGGGCCCTTAACATGCTCGAAAACTCTTGAAACTTTGCACACGGGTCAGAACCCGCGGCCATCAGAGCCGGGCTGAAGCTGGTACCCGGGCGTGGCAGGGCGGCTCGTCAGCGCCCCCTGGAATGGGGTCCGAACACCTGGTCCATAACTCAAACACACTTGCATGTAATAATATGAAACTCGGTACACATGTCGATAGCAGAATTTCATCTATACCTCGCGTTCTTGCTTTTTACCCCAGCCCAACAGGAAGTCGGCTATTGAGGTTTTTTTGTAAAACACACGCAATGAACTTTTAAATACTCCTCCTAGAGCTCTGATCCAAATTCGACGAAACTCGGTCAGCTAGAAGTCAAGACATTGAGGATGAAAGTTTGTGTGGGGATTTTTGATATCTCGAACGGTTTGGCCGTGGCGAGGAAACGAAACTATGGCGAGAAACGTGAAACAGGAAGTGTGTCATAACTTCAGCATACATTAACTGATCTGGATGAAACTTCAGCAGTGCGTTCGCTGTAAGAGGACGATCACATGGATGTGACTATTGTGAGTCAAAGTTATAGCGCCACCAACTGGCAGCAGGAAGTGTGTCACTTTCAAAATGCTTTGAAATCACCCTCTTATTTTTACCCGATTTGCTTCAAACTTCATCTGTATAATGTACATACACGGCAGATGAAGACCTATGAATGGATTCTTGATATCTTTGAAACTGTTGCCGTGGCGACGCATCAAACTTTACCATTCTTTTAGGATGCATTCTTTTAGGGATTCGAACATTTGTCCATAAATCAAACACACGTGCATGGATTAATATGAAACTCGGTACACTCATAGATCACATCAGGCCAAACAACTTTCGTGCTCTAAGTTTTCCGACAGTTCGAACGGAAGTCGGGAATTATGTTTTTTTTTTTTCAATAATTGTCCTAGAAAAACATCAAATTACAACCCATGCTGTTACCAATCACCACCAAACTCGGTGTGCATGAAGTCAAGACATTGAGGATGCTATATTCCGGACGGATTTTTGATATCTCGAACGGTTTGGCCGTGGCGGATTTTTTTGACTAAAAAAGGACACATAAAGTGTGTTATAACTTGGTTAGTTTTACTGACAGTTACAAAACTTGCCGTGTATATTGTTCTATTCAAGCCAAACAACTTTCTAATTAACAATAATAAACTCAAACCCACAGAAAGTCAGATATTGTAGTTTGAATATGATCATGCTCTTTCTGAGCCTAGGCCTGTCACACAGTCTGTGTGTGTGTGTGATTGAGTCTTTTGACACACAGTCTCTGTGTGTGTGTGTGTAGGGGGAGGGGGCTTAATAATTTCACTGTGTGTCTGGCCTGCTAAAGTAAATACATTTCTTAAGCCTGGTATTTTTTAAATAAGTTTTTGTTTTTATTTTTTTATAAGTAAAGACATATAACCTGTTTAATTGTAGTGCATTGACAATAGTTTTATATAATTAGTGTATTAATTAAATTAACTTGGTCCATAAATCAAAAAGGAAGTGTGTTAAAACTTCTGCATACATTAACTGATCTTGATGAAACTTCAGCAGTGTGTTCGTTGTAAGAGGCCGATCACATGGATGTGACTATTGTGAGTCAAATATATAGCGCCACCAACTGGCAGCAGAAAGTGTTTCACTTGCAAAATGCTTTGAAATCACACTCTTACTTTTACCCAATTTGCTTCAAACTTCATCTGTATAATGTAAACACACGCCAGATGAAGAGCTGTGAAAGCATTATTCAATATCTAAGATAATGTTGCCATAGCAACGCATCAAACTTTAACATTCCTTTTTTTGATGATTTTGAGTCTCTTAGCGGCTTTTGGGGCCCTTAATGGGTTTGAAAACTCTTGAAACTTTGCACACAGGTCAGATCCCACAGCCATCAGAGCCGGGAAGATGGTACCCGGGTGTGGCAAGGGGGCTAGACAGCGCCCCCTGGAACGGGGTCCAAAAACTTGGTCCATAAATCAAACACGCTTGCATGTAATAATATGAAACTCAGTACACATGTTGATCTCATCGTTTCATATATTCATATATTCTCCTCAAGCCGGACAACTTTCTAATTTACACTCATGAGCTAGGACCCACAGAAAGTCAGATATTTTGGTTTGAAAATGTTGAGTGTCTCTCTGAGCCTACACTTCTGTATGGCAAGCCCTTTTAACATTTAAAAGCTAAGTTTGACTATTCGTAATTAACATTGTAGATATCAACAACGTCTTTCTAGTCGTAATTACATTTTGGATAGTTTGTATTATCATTTAAGATATCTGTAACGTAATTGTGACTAGTCGAAACGACAGATAGAGTATGGCAAGCCGTTTTAACATTTAATCATTTTAACCTACTAGTCTCTATTTTCATGCTACTAGTACTTATTTTTTAGATACTAGTATCTATTCCATTAAGTACTAGTACTTATTCATTAGCTACTAGTGCTTATTCTTTAGATACTAGTGCCTTTTCTTTAGATACTAGTGTTTATTCTTTAGGTACTAGTACCTTTTAAAGATACTAGTACTTATTCATTAGACACTAGTCCTTATTTATTAGATACTAGTACTTATTCATTAGATGCTAGTCCTTATTCATTACATACCAATGCTTATTAATTAGTTACTAGTACTTATTCATTAGATGCTAGTACCTATTAAATAGATACTAGTACTTATTCATTAGACACTAGTACTTATTTCAATGGTGACTAGTAACTATTCTTTTGTTACTAGTCACATTTTTCCAGTGACTTCTATGGTGATCTGTCATTCAGATATCAACTATTCAGTTCTGACTAGTATGTTAGTATGTATTCCAATTGTGGAATACATACTAGTATGTATTCCAAAGCAGGGGTTACGTTTTTGCACGTCGTGCAGAATAACCCTAAAGGCACCAAGGTGGCGGTGCCACCGGCTTTATATTATATATATATATATATATATATATATATAAATATAGCTGCGAGCAGCGATGGAGGGCCAAAGCCGGCGGTACCGCCATCCCGGTGCCTTTAGGCACCGGGGTTGCGGTGCCACCGGCTTGGGCACGCAATCGCTGCTCGCAGCTATATTTTTTTTTTTTTTTTCTTTTTCTAGCGACTATTCGGGCACTTTTGGGGCCCTTAACATGCTCGAAAACTCTTGAAACTTTGCACACGGGTCAGAACCCGCGGCCATCAGAGCCGGGCTGAAGCTGGTACCCGGGCGTGGCAGGGCGGCTCGTCAGCGCCCCCTGGAATGGGGTCCGAACACCTGGTCCATAACTCAAACACACTTGCATGTAATAATATGAAACTCGGTACACATGTCGATAGCAGAATTTCATCTATACCTCGCGTTCTTGCTTTTTACCCCAGCCCAACAGGAAGTCGGCTATTGAGGTTTTTTTGTAAAACACACGCAATGAACTTTTAAATACTCCTCCTAGAGCTCTGATCCAAATTCGACGAAACTCGGTCAGCTAGAAGTCAAGACATTGAGGATGAAAGTTTGTGTGGGGATTTTTGATATCTCGAACGGTTTGGCCGTGGCGAGGAAACGAAACTATGGCGAGAAACGTGAAACAGGAAGTGTGTCATAACTTCAGCATGCATTAACTGATCTGGATGAAACTTCAGCAGTGCGTTCGCTGTAAGAGGACGATCACATGGATGTGACTATTGTGAGTCAAAGTTATAGCGCCACCAACTGGCAGCAGGAAGTGTGTCACTTTCAAAATGCTTTGAAATCACCCTCTTATTTTTACCCGATTTGCTTCAAACTTCATCTGTATAATGTACATACACGGCAGATGAAGACCTATGAATGGATTCTTGATATCTTTGAAACTGTTGCCGTGGCGACGCATCAAACTTTACCATTCTTTTAGGATGCATTCTTTTAGGGATTCGAACATTTGTCCATAAATCAAACACACGTGCATGGATTAATATGAAACTCGGTACACTCATAGATCACATCAGGCCAAACAACTTTCGTGCTCTAAGTTTTACGACAGTTCAAACGGAAGTTCGGGAATTATGTTTTTTTTTTTTTAAATAATTGTCCTAGAAAAACATCAAATTACAACCCATGCTGTTACCAATCACCACCAAACTCGGTGTGCATGAAGTCAAGACATTGAGGATGCTATATTCCGGACGGATTTTTGATATCTCGAACGGTTTGGCCGTGGCGGATTTTTTTGACTAAAAAAGGACACATAAAGTGTGTTATAACTTGGTTAGTTTTACTGACAGTTACAAAACTTGCCGTGTATATTGTTCTATTCAAGCCAAACAACTTTCTAATTAACAATAATAAGCTCAAACCCACAGAAAGTCAGATATTGTAGATTGAATATGATCATGCTCTTTCTGAGCCTAGGCCTGTCACACAGTCTGTGTGTGTGTGTGATTGAGTCTTTTGACACACAGTCTCTGTGTGTGTGTGTAGGGGGAGGGGGCTTAATAATTTCACTGTGTGTCTGGCCTGCTAAAGTAAATACATTTCTTAAGCCTGGTATTTTTTAAATAAGTTTTTGTTTTTATTTTTTTATAAGTAAAGACATATAACCTGTTTAATTGTAGTGCATTGACAATAGTTTTATATAATTAGTGTATTAATTAAATTAACTTGGTCCATAAATCAAAAAGGAAGTGTGTTAAAACTTCTGCATACATTAACTGATCTTGATGAAACTTCAGCAGTGTGTTCGTTGTAAGAGGCCGATCACATGGATGTGACTATTGTGAGTCAAATATATAGCGCCACCAACTGGCAGCAGAAAGTGTTTCACTTGCAAAATGCTTTGAAATCACACTCTTACTTTTACCCGATTTGCTTCAAACTTCATCTGTATAATGTAAACACACGCCAGATGAAGAGCTGTGAAAGCATTATTCAATATCTAAGATAATGTTGCCATAGCAACGCATCAAACTTTAACATTCCTTTTTTTTGATGATTTTGAGTCTCTTAGCGGCTTTTGGGGCCCTTAATGGGTTTGAAAACTCTTGAAACTTTGCACACAGGTCAGATCCCACAGCCATCAGAGCCGGGAAGATGGTACCCGGGTGTGGCAAGGGGGCTAGACAGCGCCCCCTGGAACGGGGTCCAAAAACTTGGTCCATAAATCAAACACGCTTGCATGTAATAATATGAAACTCAGTACACATGTTGATACTCATCGTTTCATATATTCATATATTCTCCTCAAGCCGGACAACTTTCTAATTTACACTCATGAGCTAGGACCCACAGAAAGTCAGATATTTTGGTTTGAAAATGTTGAGTGTCTCTCTGAGCCTACACTTCTGTATGGCAAGCCCTTTTAACATTTAAAAGCTAAGTTTGACTATTCGTAATTAACATTGTAGATATCAACAACGTCTTTCTAGTCGTAATTACATTTTGGATAGTTTGTATTATCATTTAAGATATCTGTAACGTAATTGTGACTAGTCGAAACGACAGATATAGAGTATGGCAAGCCGTTTTAACATTTAATCATTTTAACCTACTAGTCTCTATTTTCATGCTACTAGTACTTATTTTTTAGATACTAGTATCTATTCCATTAAGTACTAGTACTTATTCATTAGCTACTAGTGCTTATTCTTTAGATACTAGTGCCTTTTCTTTAGATACTAGTGTTTATTCTTTAGGTACTAGTACCTTTTAAAGATACTAGTACTTATTCATTAGACACTAGTCCTTATTTATTAGATACTAGTACTTATTCATTAGATGCTAGTCCTTATTCATTACATACCAATGCTTATTAATTAGTTACTAGTACTTATTCATTAGATGCTAGTACCTATTAAATAGATACTAGTACTTATTCATTAGACACTAGTACTTATTTCAATGGTGACTAGTAACTATTCTTTTGTTACTAGTCACATTTTTTCCAGTGACTTCTATGGTGATCTGTCATTCAGATATCAACTATTCAGTTCTGACTAGTATGTTAGTATGTATTCCAATTGTGGAATACATACTAGTATGTATTCCAAACCAGGGGTTACGTTTTTGCACGTCGTGCAGAATAACCCTAAAGGCACCAAGGTGGCGGTGCCACCGGCTTTATATATATATATATATATATATATATATATATATATATATATATATATAAATATAGCTGCGAGCAGCGATGGAGGGCCAAAGCCGGCGGTACCGCCATCCCGGTGCCTTTAGGCACCGGGGTTGCGGTGCCACCGGCTTGGGCCCGCGATGCGCTGCTCGCAGCTATATTAATTGATTTGCTTTTGGTAAACTGTGGAGTGGGTTAAACTGTTTTTAATGGCAGACTAGCTGTTAACCGTTAGCCTAGCACCGCGAACTAGCTATGCAACTGGAGCGGATGAAATTTTCTGAAAACTGTCTCCACTGATAAATAACACACAGGCTAATTTGGAAATGAGGCCCTATGTCTAAAATCCTGAACCACCTCTTAGTGTTAACACTGTGAAGCTGCTCTGTACTGTAAAAATCGCTATATAAATAAAGGTGACCGTCTTATATGGTTTTTATGCTGTATGGGAACAAACTTTGGGTCCATTGTACAACTTTTCAACATGGTTGATTTGAAGTGAAACACCTCCACAAGAATGTGTAGTAAAGCTCTTAATCTCCCTCATTACAATAAAATGTCTGGAAGGTTTCCAGGTCCATTAGACGGATCCCAAACCCGCGGAGATGAGTGTGTGTTTCCTACCGGGTTGGTGTTTCCCGTCAGGAATGCAGACGATGATGAACATACAGTGTTTACACCATCAGCAGAATCATTAGATGCTGAGTTTTTATTTTTTTATTTTAGTTAATATGCTCAGAGATTTAGTATGTTTTTTGTTGTTACTTTAATACGTCAATGTTTTATTTTTTAAATTTATTTCAGTTTTAGTAATTTCAATCAATTTAAACAAAAAAAAAAATATATATATTTACAGTATATAAATATTATTTTGAGTAATTTTTTTTTATGGCTTTAGCTTTAGTTAACTTTAATATCCATAGATAGTTAAGAGAGAAAAAAAACACACATTTGAACATGTGAAATCTTTATCTCAGATAAACCACTTCTCTCAACCTACTCAGTTAACATACTAATATAGTCATGTGACAAAAAAATTAATATTATTTGTATGATGGGCTATGAATGTGAACAGCTGCTGTCAGCGGTCCGTTTACTCCGATCGGCTCACGTAAATGCGTCTCTATAACACACATAGCCTATAGCGTATAAATTACTCGAACAATACGCATGCGTGCTATAAAGACGCAATTAGTGTGATCGGGTTTACAGATCTGACCTCATAAACACAGATTTTGGTTCAAAAGTGTACTTAATCTAAAACTACTTTTAAAACTAAAACTACGAAAACTACTGTTTATTGTTATTATTATTCATGCAGTTTTGATGATTTATAGAATAATGAAGATCCCCTAATCTATTACTGTTCTTTCTCCCATATCCGTCAGGTTTAACAGCGGAATTACACTCATTTGTTGTGAAGGTCATGCAAAAGTGATCAGAGGTAATGGCCATCTGCCCCTCGGAAGAGAGAGAGAGAGAGAGAGAGAGGGGGAGGAGTTATTCAGTGACAGTTATAGTGAGAGAGAGAGGGGGAGATGAAGATTTGACAGATTGTGCTCCTCCATCCAGCAGAAGGGAGTTTGATAGAAGCAGGATAAAGAATAAACATCCACGCCGTGTTTTCCATCATCCCACAGAGAGTAAATCACAGCAGTGAGTGTGTGAGAGAGTGTGTGAGACTCGGAGAACACACAGAGCTTCACTCAGGATGAAAACACGATGATGTGGGAATATTTCCACACGTGTCCGCGGGTTTAGAGTCTGGAAGTCGAGCATCACTTCAGGACATGGAGTTTGGACGGATTTATTTGCGGTATAAAAGAGCAGTCCTGCTGTCACTGATGTTCAAGCTGGGTAAGATCACCTCTTTGTGAGTTCATATTTGACTTATTTCTAAAGATCATTTGAGTAATCCAAAAGTTAGATTTTTTTAACAAAAGTGACAGACTAAAGACATTTTTAATGTTTCAGAAGATTTATATGTCAAATAAATGCTGTAAATAATAAAAAACATTATGACGGTTTCCACAAAATATGAAGCACAACATTGAGAATATTCATAAATGTTTCTTGAGCATCAAATCATCATATTAGAGTGATTTCTGAAGGATCATGTGACACTGAAGACTGGAGTAATGATGCTGAAAATTCAGCTTTGATTATATTTTATATTCATATAGAAATTTGTAGTCAGTAAAAGAAACTTCTTTTAAAACATTTTAAAATATATCTGGCTAACAAACCCCGAACTTTTGAACAGTCGAATAGAAAACAGTTTGTAGCCTATAACATGTCATTAACATTTTATATAGAAGAATAAAAACATATAGCAATAAATATTGTATAGCATGTCACACTACGGACTGTGACACACAGCATTATATTATTATTAGACTTTATATGTTTTGTTTTGATTCTCTAAAGCGTCTAATTAAAGGATTCAATGCAACAAGTGTCTCAGTGAAGAGTTCTGCATCATGAGGCTGAGCATCTGCAGTTGGCAGGTTGTTATGTCTTGTAAGCAGATGCGTTGTGTGTGTGTGTGTGTGTGTGTGTGTGTGTGTGAGAGAGAGAGTTGGATTTGTGTAGTGGCACCATCTGCGGTGGGGTGTCCTAAGAGAAGAGGTGCAGTAATTGGGAATTAGCGCATGTAGAGGACGAGTGCGGCCAGCTGGCCTTCAGATCCTTCAGAATGAGTGAGAATCAGAAAAGGCCCTCACTGACACACACACACACACACACACACACACACACACACTCATTCGGCTGCTGGGCTCCTGGGGGAAACACGAAAACATCATTAAAATTGTGATTCGATTCAAAAACTCACTAAATGACAATGACTGAATTAAGGGATGGTTCACTCAAAAATGTAAACTCTGTCATCATTTACTCACCTTTTGAAAGTAACGTGGTGCTTCAAATAACTTTTCACAGTTGTTGCCATGGTTTTGCTATTCAGTTACTAGGGTGTTCTGGGTTGTTGATAGGGCATTGCTAAGTGTTGTGGTTGGTAGGGCGTTGCTAGGTGATTTGATGTTGATTGCTAGGGTGTTGCAAGGCTGTTTCTAGGATCCTGTGGTTGGTTGCTATAGTACATTTCTTGGTGGTTGGTAGGGCGTTGTTGGTGGTTGCTAGGGCAGTGCCAGGCTGTTTCTAGGGTGTTGTGGGTGTTTGGGCGTTGCTAAGTGATTTTTAGTGTTGTTGATTGCTAGGGCATTGCTAGGCTATTTAGGTTGTTTCGGGTGGTTGCTAGGGCATTGCTAGGCTGTTTCTAGGGTGTTGTGGATGATTGCTAGGGCATTGCTAGGCTGTTTCTTGGTTGTTGTGGATGATTGCTAGGGCATTGCTTGGTGGTTTCTAGGGTGTTGTTGTGGGTGGTTGCTGGGGCGTCATTAGGCGGTTTCTATGGTATTGTGAGTGGTTGCTAGGGCATTACTGTGCTGTTTCTCCAGGATGTTGTGGATGATTACTATGGGCATTGCTAGGCTGTTTCTTGGTTGTTGTGGATGATTGCTAGGGCATTGCTTGGTGGTTTTCTAGGGTGTTGTGGGTGGTTGCTAGGGCATTGCTAGGCTGTTTCTTGGTTGTTGTGGATGGTTGCTAGGGCATTGCTTGGTGGTTTCTAGGGTGTTGTGGGTGGTTGCTGGGGCGTCATTAGGCGGTTTCTAGGGTATTGTGAGTGGTTGCTAGGGCATTACTGTGCTGTTTCTAGGATGTTGTGGATGATTACTATGGGCATTGCTAGGCTGTTTCTTGGTTGTTGTGGATGATTGCTAGGGCATTGCTTGGTGGTTTCTAGGGTGTTGTGGGTGGTTGCTGGGGTGTCATTAGGCGGCTTCTAGGGTATTGTAAGTGGTTGCTAGGGCATCACTGTGCTGTTTCTAGGATGTTGTGGATGATTACTATAGGCATTGTTAGGCTCTTTCTTGGGTGTTGTGGGCGGTTGCCAGGGCATTGCCTGGTGGTTTATTGGGTGTTGTTGGGCATTGCTAGGCTGTTTCTGAGAGTGTTGTTGGTGGTTTCTAGGGCGTTGCTAGGATATTTCTAGAGATTTTTGGGTAAATGCTAGGGCGTTGCTAGGCTATTTCTGGTTGGTTGCTAGGGCATTGCTTGATGGTTTATAGGGTGTTGTTGGGCATTGCTTGGCTATTTCTATGATGTTGTTGGTTGTTGCTAGGGCATTGCTTGGTGGTTTACAGGGTGTTGTTGGGCATTGCTAGACTATTTCTATGATGTTGTGGGTGGTTGCTAGGGCATTGCTTGATGGTTTATAGGGTGTTGTTGGGCATTGCTAAGCTATTGCTAGGATGTTGTGAGTGGTTGCTAGGGCATTGCTTGATGGTTTATAGGGTGTTGTTGGGCATTGCTAGGCTATTGCTAGGATGTTGTGGGTGGTTGCTAGGGCATTGCTTGATGGTTTATAGGGTGTTGTTGGGCATTGCTAGGCTATTTCTAGGATGTTGTGAGTGGTTGCTAGGGCATTGCTTGATGGTTTATAGGGTGTTGTTGGGCATTGCTAGGCTATTGCTAGGCTATTGCTAGGATGTTGTGGGTGGTTGCTAGGGCATTGCTTGATGGTTTATAGGGTGTTGTTGGGCATTGCTAGGCTATTTCTAGGATGTTGTGAGTGGTTGCTAGGGCATTGCTTGATGGTTTATAGGGTGTTGTTGGGCATTGCTAGGCTATTTTTAGGGTGTTGTTGGTGAATATGGTCAGTTTCCTCGTTTAATGTGCATCTGTGGGATTTTTCCACCTGTTTTCCACCTGTTTCCTGGTCCAGCAGGTGGAAATGCTGCATCTGATCACTTAGTAAAATAGCAGCACAATCACCTCAACAACACACATGATTTGAGGAATCATTCTGGCCTGGGTGATTCACACTCCGTTAGCTTGAGCAATAGTAAACTTGATGCTTGTAACTAATGAGCTGTTTATTACAGTGTATCATTAGCTTATGAATGAAACAGTAGCGTGTCATCATGCCGTTCGGATGAGTGTGTCTCTTATTGTTCTGGTGGGAGTTTCAGTGCGAGTGATTTCGGGAGCTCCGCCCTAATGAAGCCATGACCTATTTCTGCACTTGCGGGAAGCCTGAATTCTGGGTACTTTTGGGCAGATTGAAAGCGCAGGCAAGAATATGCGCCATAGTTGACCATCGCCATGGAAACCCCGCTGGAGAGCGCCACCACTTCACTCTTTGTGTTTAAGTGGAATAGCAGCTCACAGTTGTTTCGACTGAATGTATTTTAAGCTCTGATGAAGCCGTGACCATGACTGGATCAACTTAGTTTGTGTTTGAGAATGTAAGATTCTTTCTCAGGGAGTTATTGTTGTTTTTCGAGGATTTAGTGACCGTAAACCCATGATCTCCAGAAAAGTGTTTGTGTTTTCCAGTATAGAGGGATTTCCAGTATAGAGGGATTTGCATCAGTATTTTGCATCAGAACAGCACAGAAACACTCGCTTATCTCAGATAGATGAAGTGAGACTCAATACACATGGTTTAGAGGAGTTTTCGCACTGGCTCTTTTTAGTTAAAAAAAAATATATATATATCATATTTTATTTACATTTTCTTTTAAATAGGGGTTTACCAAAAATAATGAATCAATTTAATGTATCCTTCATCAATAAGAATATTAATTGAATTAATTAAATAATAATAAAAAAAATCATAATGAATGTGACTCCTTTTGAATGGCTGTGTGTGAGAGAGAGAGTGTAAGGGAGTGTGTTGAGAGTGAGAGAGGAGTGCAGTGTGTGTGTGTGTGTGTGTGAGAGAATGTGTGTGTGAGAGAGTGAGTGAGTGTGTGTTTGTGAGGGAGTGTGTTAGAGTGTGTGTGTGTGTGTGTATGTGCAGAGAGAGTGTAAGGGAGTGTGAGGGAGTGTGTGAGAGAGAGTGTGTCTGTGAGAAGAGGGAGAGTGTGTGTAAGAGTGTGTTTCCTCCCTGCTCTCTCTGCCGTTGGTGTTTGTCTGTACCAGGCTCAGGATTCCTCCATCTCTCAGGAGGTTCATCTGTAGGACACACAGATGTCAGAGGTTGTCGGGTCAGATAACAGTAGAGTTAGAGAACACACACACACACACATGTCCTCCTTTACACACTCAAAAGCGTTGCATGGGTTAAAGCATCTTCAAGACACTAATGTGAGCTGTGTCGTGTTTCTTCAGTCAGAATGAGTGTGTGATAAAGTCCAGGAGCGGCTCTCACTTAAACATTATTCCTTTATCTTTACAAACCAGATCAAAGATCTCATATGTCAAATATGCAATTTTTTCTAGAAACACAAGTGAATTAATATTGAAAAGGATAGTTCTGCGTCACCTGCGTACAAAGTTACAAACTGTTATTCATACACTATATAATGTCTATATTTTTGCACAAATGTGAACTGTATTATCACACAGCTCTACATGCACACACAAAGTAAACGCATATCAATCAATCAAAAATACATTGAAATTCTCAACTGGCTGATTTTTTATTTTATAGTAAAAGATATAATATTATCCTTTAGCAGTGCGTAACATAAATACAGTACACTCAAGTAAAGCGATATAGCCTATGGCAAATCTGATTTGTGTAACTGCTTGTATCACAGCAAAAAAAAAATTATATCTATCTATCTATCTATCTATCTATCTATTTATCTATCTATATATCTATCTATCTATCTATCTATCTATCTATCTATCTATCTATCTATCTATCTATCTATCTATCTATCTATCTATTATATCTATCTATCTATCTATCTATCTATCTATCTATCTATCTATCTATCTATCTATCTATCTATCTATCTATCTATATATATATATATATATATATATATATATATATATATATATATATATATATATATATATATATATATATTATAATGTTATCACCAGTGAAGATATTAGGATATTATGAACATTAACATCATGATTTATTATAAAGCTGCTTCAAAACTGTGCATTACATACAAATAACTTTGAACACGGAGCCACATGTCTGATTCTCGTTTGTTCAGGAGTTGGTTGAAATATGCAATATATTTTTGACTGGCTATGATAAAGAAAACATGACAGAAAACATGCCTTCAAGCGAGAGACTGTACATTGGTTCATCACGGCCCAGACGGGATCTCAGTGTGTGTGTGTGTGTGTGTGTGTGTGTGTGTGCACTGTGCAGGGATCTGTGTGGAGTTTAAATACTGGAAAACATCGCAAAAATATTTTTTCTTACTCTGTGTTTCTGTCTTGGCTATTTCTATTGGCTATTTCTTGGCTATTCTGTCTTGTCAAATTTCTAAAATGAAGATACATTAACGTTAGAGGCAAAATGACTGAAGATATATAAAAATCTATGAGTTTATGCTTAAAACAAGGAAATATGTTTGTACGGCTTAGAAAAATAACATTGTTTTCACATTTTTTCTGGTTGTGATAAAATATCCAAAAATCACTTGCACAGTGTGATATATTTCCTGCAGTTGTGTAAGTTACTTATAATATCCCAAAAGTCTCTAAAGTTATTTTATTTTCAGAGAAATCCCAATTTTAAATCAGTGGCCGTCCCGGGAAAAAAACGTTGCCTGTCAATGACGCAATATCTGCGCTATCCTCGGTTTCCACTCGGTACATGACGTAAAAAAAAAACCTCGTAACATGACGTAAGCCATGGAAAAACAGCCCACGTGATCAAATAGTTGCGCGCGCATTTTGGCAACGACAGTGGTGTTGTTTCCCACTGGCGTTAACGTGTTAGCAACCCTGAAACGGTTTCCCAGCTTCAAAATGTCTGGACACTAATCAATATTCCACCAAGTGGCTTAAGTTTTATAGGATTCAGAAGAACCGGCGGCGCCTGTGGCTGCAGGCGATTAAACGTGTTGATTGGAACGAGGACATAATAAAATCCGCTCGTGTAGCTTTAACACTGCTGCTGATTTTCGCCATTGCTAATATGCACGCGCATATGTTGCTACGTCATCATTGTGTACACACCGTAAAGGGGCTATTACGTAACTTTTAGCGGCACACTGTTGTTTTTTCGTTCAGACATAGACCGTGGCAAGCAGACTTTGGGACAAACAAGGAGAACTAAAATGAGAATCAGTATCAGCGTGATGTTTTTGAGGTGCCGAGAGCTAGCATCTCGAGACTTATTTGGACTTGACAGCTTTATTAGACAGGTGAGCAAATGTACATAAAACAATGTCAGCTTGACATGATGAAATGTTAGAATATGGTCAGTATGTTATTCTTATGTTGATTTAGCTTACTATGAGCTAACACGTAGAATAACTTTATAGAACTTGCAGTGTAGTTCAAATACGATTAAATGTCCTTATTCCTTTATATCCGGGACTCATGTGATATATGTCTCTTATTAGCAATCGCGACCTGCTTCATACCACTGTAATGTAAAAAAAACAAAAACATGAATGTTTGCACTCATCCATAAACATTATTAGATCCATCAACTTGACAGCAAGTCCCATCATTCAGCTCGTCACTGCGTCATAAACAGACGCCTGTGTTATTGTTGGAAATTGGAAATTATATATATATATATATAAAGAGTTCAGATGCAAAAGCCTCTAAATGCCATTTGAAATTTTCTTCTAAAATGACATTTTTATCAAGCTTGTATATTTAGTTCAGTAATTTCACTTAAATGACAATTAATAGGTAATCTTCATTGCCATTTAAGTGAAATTACTGAACTTTAATATACAAGCTTGATAAAAATGATCATTTTAGAAGAAAATTTCAATGGCATTTAGAGGCTTTTGCATCTGAAATCTTCATATATATATATATATATATATATATATATACATACACACATACACGTGTGTGTGTATTTAGAAACGTTTATGTTAGACGTAATTAATCAATAATTTTCCAGGTTATGTAAAAGGTTGAGTTTGCTGATTAGACACACTGGCTTGTAGAGAAGCAAATAATACTGAATGGTATGTGTTTATTAAAGGATCTATAGTGGTTTTCCTCGGGACGGGGGTCGGAGACAGTCTTCTGTCCTGAGGGTTCATACCGATACGTCTCTCTGAGGGGTTTAAGGACTCCTCTGCAGATCTGAGATGTTTTCACTGGACTTTATTGTAAAGTGAAGCTCCTGAAGCCCATCGTAAGCTCTGCCTGCCCTGTCTAGACTTTAGATCTGTACTTTTATTTCAACAACAACATCTATTGGTAACTCTTTATTTCAATAGTCCACGTTAGATGTTCTACTAGTCACTTTGTAACTACATGTCAACTAACCATCATTAGTGGATTAGTAGACTGTGGTGGACTGTTAGGTTCGGGTTAGTGAGAATAAGTTGACTTGTAGATCCTAAGTTGATGAGCATCAAAATAAAGTGTTAGCAGATAATAAGCTGACAGTCTAATACACTAATAAGAGTTAGTTGACATGTAGTTACTTATAGTAGGATGTCAAAAGTGGACTATCAAAATAAAGCGGACCCATCTATTCTTTTTATTGACGACCAGTGTTCAAGTCTCTTTCTAAAGCTCATCTCTCTCTCTCTCTCTCTTCTCTCTCTCTCTCTCTCTCTCTCTCTCTCTCTCTCTCTCTCTCTCTCTCTCTCTCTCTCTTCTCTGGATGATCCTGGATTAGAGGAGACTGTAGGTCATTCACAGTCACTGTAGACCTCTTGACACAGTTTCTCTCTCTCGTTTACTGAAAGTGTGAAGGCTTACGTTTAAAGACTGATGTTTAAATGCGTTAAAAATGGTTCATATTCAGTATTTCTGCCTTCCAAACATCCTTAAACAAAATACATTTCCTTGAGAAAACTGTGTAGAATATTAAGACTTGTTTTTAGTGTTTATTTTTTTTAATATTTGATAATAATAATAACTTTATATATAACTATTCCTTTTTTATGTATGCTTTATAAATGGTAAAAATAGACATTAAAATTGCAGACATTAAGAGCTTTACAAAATATAATAAATCAACCACAAAATACACCATAACACATTTATAAATACTTCTATGTATTATTAGTTAACTATATAAACTAACAATGTTAAATAGTTTTAAAGCATTTATTATGTCCATGTCAGCATTTACTAAATTACTAACAATTTACATGATTAAAATCAAAAGTTGTGTGTTAATGTTATGTAATGGACCTGAGTTGACATGAACTAACAGTCTGACTAATGTTACCAAAGATTAATAACAGTATTGTTAGCTAATACAATAACCAACATTTAGACTAATCTGTAAATCTAAAATTCTCAAAATAACAAAAAGAAATAGTGGGATAGAAAAGTGTGTTCTGCTTATTATTACTGGTTTAATAGAGCTAATGCATAACCTTTCTATTTACAAGCCTAACTTCAGTGTTTATGGTGAAGCCTGTGTCTGTTAAGCTCGATTGTAACTACACTCATAAAAGTGTGTCATTTGCAGTGATTCTCAGACGTTGTCCCCAGTCCTCAGCATGGACAGTTTGAGGGTTTGCAGGCTTTGTGAATGATTGACAGGTATATTCAGCATCACGTGTGTGAGGACGGATTACTCTCGGGGAGTGGTGGTCGGTCAGAGCTGACACAATCCATTGACGGAGCATCTGGTGGAGGTTAAGTCAGTGTGTGTGAGTGTGTAAGACGGTTACGCCGCGCACCCATCTGCCGGTGGAGGTGCTAGTGAGGGCCAAAACCCCTTTATCCCAGTGCAATCCCAGTCTAAATCTGCCTTTCCAGCCCGATGTGTGTGTTCAGGTCTGTGATCTACAACACACTCGTCCTGAATGTCGTTTTAAAGATCTCTCGTCTGAGATCTCGTGACATGAACTCGTCCACACACGCGTGTGAGTTTCTGTAAGAGGCTTTGAGTGCCAGATCTCTGTAAGGTGAATCTTCTGATAGATAGATAGATAGATAAGATAGATAGATAGATAGATAGGTAGGTACGATAGATAGATAGATAGAATACAATAGATAGATAGATAGATAGATAGATAGATAGATAAGATAGATAGATACTGTAGGTAAACAGACAGACAGACAGACAGTCTGTCCTACTAAAATGTTTTTTTACTTACTAAAATCTCACTTTCTCTTACTCTCTGACTATCTATCTATCTATCTATCTATCTATCTATTATATATCTATCTATATATCTATCTATCTATCTATATATCTATCATATATATCTATCTATCTATCTATCTATCTATCTATCTATCTATCTATCTATCTATCTATCTATCTATCTATCTATCTATCTATCTATCTATATATCTATCTATCTATCTATCTATATCTATCTGTATCTATCTATCTATCTATCTATCTATTTATCTATCGATCTATCTATCTCGATAGATATCTACTCTGTCTGTCTGTCTGTCTGTCTGTCTGTCTGTCTGTTATATTTCTTATTTGTGCTTCCTCGCCTCAAAGGAAACGAGGACAAAGGAATCGAATAAAAGCTTTTTTATGTACATTGGAATACTTGATCACTCGAGCGTCGGAGGGAGGACGGAGGAAACGAGGAGGGATATTGGAAAGCACCCAAGGAAGGAATTAGTAAGGAAGGAAAGGAAGTAAATAAGGAAGGATGGAAGTAAGGAAGGAAGGAATTAGTAAGTCAGTAAGTAAGTAAATAAATGAATGAATAAATGAATGATGGTCTGTTCCCGCAGGTGTGTTCTGGCACGGTCACGTCTGAAGTGTGTGTGCCTTCTCCATGCCAGAACAACAGCACCTGTGTACCGATTCTGGGCGCTTACACGTGTGTGTGTCCTTACTCTCTGCCTCTATACGTCGGTGCACACTGTGAGCACTTATACGACCCGGTGTGACGATGCAGACTGTGTCTCCGGGTGTGTGGGCTCTTTAGGGACGTGGCAATACACCTGTGTGTGTCCCGACGGGTTCGCCGGACTCGACTGCGCCCTGAACATCGATGAATGTGAGAGCAGCCCCTGTGCGGGGGTCAAGAGCTTCTGTGTGGATGAGGATAACGGATATTCGTGTCACTGTCCCAGCGGATACAGCGGGGACGACTGCAGGACGAGGGGTACGAACACTGTGCCGACGACCCGTGCCAGACAGACGCCACCTGTGTGTGGGCGCCGAGCGGATACCGAGTGCCAGTGTCCCGCGGGCTTCTGGGGTCAAAACTGTGAAGAAGACTTGGATGAGTGTGTGTCTCAGCCCTGCGTGAACGGTGCCATCTGTCAGGACGGTCCTGGTGTGTATCAATGCTTCTGTGTACCTGGTTTTCAAGGTTACCACTGTGACATCGACATCAACGAGTGCGCATCCCAACCCTGTGAGAACAATGGGACGTGCATCAACGGGAAGGACCGGTACATCTGCGAATGTTCTGATTGGGTTTACCGGTAAGGACTGTCAAACACACTGTGGCTAGCTAGCAATATCCATCATGTCCTCATCCCAGTTAACTATAGACCAGATACAGTCCGGCTATGAGTAACTCACTTCTAGATAAAATAACCTTAATAAAATCAAATGACTTGCGAGATGTATCAAATTCCATCATGTAAGCAAAGTAAACAGTGATAACAAGGTGTTTGGTTTTATTTCTTCACTCATTTCATTTCTTTGTTATCTAATTGATGACTAGTCTCTTCTTAGGTTTAAACATCTAATACATTTTCACTGACAGCCCAAATTTGGCCTTATTTCAGCCTAGACATCTGCGCTGTTTAAATCTACTTTAATATACACTACTAGTCAAACGTTTATTATTAATATTATAAATTATTTATTTTTTTGTTACAAAAAAAAACACATTTGCAATCATGAAGACCATGAACAAAACATTCAGTTTCAAAATAAGATACATTTACAATACATGAAACTTGGCAATGAATTAAAGCGTATTATTTTATCTTATAAGCATTACACCAAAGAAGAGTCTGCTGAGTCTTTATGAATTGTTTTCATATTTTAAATTATAATAAAGTCTTGGATATGAGTATGAGTTATATTATTGACCAATAATTTTCTTCAATAAATATTCTTATATTTGAGTTTCTTTTGGACATTCTCTCAGCCAACCTGGATGCAAATATTTATTTATTCAAAAAATGTTTTTAAAGATTTTTTTAAATTATTAAATTATTTAAATTATTACATTTTAAATTTATTTTTAAAGATTTTTAAAAATACTTCACTGCAAGTAAAATGTATTTATTTATTTATAATATTTATGTAAAATCTTTGATATTTGATTTTCTTTGGATGTTCCCTCTATTAATTTAAAATTAACCATTTAACAAGTTATTATATATTTATTTGTTTACTTATATATATATATTTTTTCTAAACAGTAGATGTATAAAGAGTTCTATTGATAGACAATTTATATTTGTCTAAAAAAAACAATTTCACTAATTTCAGCAGTTTTTTGAACGGCATCTAAACAGAAATTAAATAAAGATCATTAAAAAAAGTTCAGTCAAGCTTACTAGTGGTACTAATGTATACCATGGTACTGAATGATCATCATTTTCACACTGCACCATTAGAAGATATACAATGTTTATAAATTCTGTTAATGTTATATTGGAAATACAGCATCATAGTACTGTGTGTGTGTTGTTACTGTCCTGTAGGAGTGAACTGTGAGGTTGACATTGATGAGTGTGACGAGGACCCCTGTCAGAACGGCGCCACCTGTCATGATCACGTGGGTCTGTACACCTGTGAGTGTGTGTCGGGGTACGAGGGCATTAACTGTGAGCTGGACATCAACGAGTGTGACAGTTCACCCTGCCAACATAGGAGGGACGTGTGTGAATATGGTGAACAGGTGAGTGCATTTAATCAATCTGACTGGTTGAGTTCTACAGGAACAATGAATATGCAAATTAGTCCCGCCTCCACTCGATCAGTGACGACCTGATGCACTTCGTTTGACTTATGAATTTTCAGTTTGTCTTCAGCATATTACAGTTTTTCTCTGTCAGCTTTAGTGCAGTTCTCAGCATCACTATTTACATTTGCACAACAGTTAGTTCAACCTCCACAACATTTTGTCATTTGTGCACATCATAGTAGCAGTTTCTCATTCCTTCCAACAAATTGCAAATGCTTTTGGACATGCATCAGATTGCTTTCATACAACTCTCTGCTGTTTTATAACATTATCATTTGCTTATGTCATATCAGTCCAAATTAACTATACTTGTGAATGCTGAATAGTCATTCCATATAAAACTTAATAGTCCTCATTTCATTGCTTTGAGTCACTCACATACAAAAATGTTGAACTAGTTGTCAAAATCCGTAGAGCAAAACTTTTTTTTTTTTTTTTTATCTTCAAGAAAAACAAAACATTTTGTATCCTAAATTAAACAGTTTCTCGCAGCGAACCTCCGCTTTCACTGATGAGAAGAGATGTGCATGAATGACTTACAGTATGATGAATGTTGTATGTTCAGTTCCAATATGTACTGTTACAGTTGCGCATCTATCTAACCAAAGGGAGTCTATGTTTGTTGTAAATAAGGGTGTATTTTTCTTTTGCACAATGCTCTGAACAAATTAGAATTGCAAAGACTAGTGAAAAAAATGTGAAACTTACATATTCACTATCTTGTACTCAATTACTGTACCTCACTAAATACAGTAATGTGAAACTTTACTGTAGCTTTCAAATGGCTGTGCAAATAGGACTGTCTTGAGCATTTCCAGGTAGTGTCACCAAGATCTGACTTTTTTTCATTGGCAAACACTTACAGAGTAAACTGTCATAATGAAAACATGACAAAGCCATTTGACTATCTTGTTCATAAACACTGGTGTTAGGACTTTTTATCTTGACGACACTTACACTTTCATTGACATGAATACTTGCGTTTGAGGAATGAGTTATACATTTTGAGCAAGGGACACACTTTTTGCAGGTTATCAACTAAGTTTTGCAATTTGTACTAATTGTTTTGAGAACTGCATTAACTATTGTGGAAATGTAAATAGAGATGTGCAGAAATGCACCAAAGCGATGGAAAAAAACTGTAAACACTACACAGACATATAACAACATTAAACACTTACGTTTTTAAAGTCCACCTGTGGTGAAAATCCAGCTTTTAATGTTATTTATGTGTCTATGTGGTGTTTTTTATATGCATTAAGACAAACCATGTGTAAATTCATAAGTCATCGACTGTCTCAAAAACACGGTGTGAAATCGCTTGGTGTTTCTGACGTCACAAACAACCTTGTAACCAATCAGATCAACGTGTGATCGTCAACCGGTGGATCTCTGAGTGAGTGAGTGAGTGGAGGCAGGGCATTTGCATATTCATAGAATCGCGAATACTAAATGAGGCAAGGTGTCGAGTTACATTCAAGATATGTTAAGGAAAAAACTTTTAAAAATGTCATTTTGGTGATCAAAGATGTCCTTAAAAGAAAGTCCTTATTGACTATATCATAGGTTTTCAAATAAAAATAAATGCTTAATATTTGCTTAAATAATGTTACCAGTATTCCATATGTATTCTGAAGTGTTTAAGGTGGAAATATTAAAGCATTAAAGCAGTTTTTAGCTAAATGGAATGAGTTTAAAAGCTTCTGTACATATTAAACTGTAAACACTAAAGCACCTGAACAGAGATAGATGTTCGTACCACAGTTAATGTGTACAATGATTCCTTCACATCAGACTGTGCTTTGCATTCCAGCTTTGAGTGTGACTGCAGTGGCACTGGATTTATGGGCTTTTTCTGTGAAGAAGACATCCCTGAGTGTGTGTCTGACCCCTGTCTGCACGCTGCCACCTGCCAGGAAGGAGTTAACCAGTATTCCTGCCTCTGCTGGCCAGGTAACCCGTCTTTAATTCAACCTATTTATCATATTTACCTCTATTGTGTTTATTCATGCATTCAAAGGCACAATCAATTACAGCATTATAGTGTGATGAACTCAGTGATGATCTCTTACACCACACTGACACCTACAGACACATGTAGGCAATTTCAAAAGAACGCAGCAAGATTTAAATGGACATTAGCATTGAACAACTACTGTGTGGTCTTCTGCTGCTGTAGATCTTCTGCTTCAAGGTTTGGTTTGTTGAGTGTTCAGAGAATTGCATTGTTGACAGAAAAGAAAAGCGATGTCACATTTTATTAATTTACTTTACACTATTATATTATATTAAAACCAGATACGTCACCTTTTATTTTACATTAAAATTACATTTTTTGACATTTTATACATTTAAAAATTATATAAAATACTGGTCTAAAAACATTGTAACTCTATAAACTTGTGTTTTATTTCCTCACTCCACAACAAATCCTTTACATTTAATATTTAGGAAAGAAGCAATATTAGTATAAAACAAACAAATTATAGTGGATTCAGATTATAAAAACTTATATATTCCATAAAGAAATCATGTCAGTGTCCATCTGTTCAAGTGATAATCTTCTCACCAATGAAGCAGAAGCACGTATGCTTTTATAAATGCTGCTTAATAGGGCTTGGAGGTTAAAGATCTGGAAGCGTCGATCCGTGAACTGTCACCATTGCTCGTAACCTCTGGCTGATCCAAGTGTGAAAGTCGCTTTGGATAAACACGTCTGCTAAATCACCACTAGCTTTACTGTAAACATGAGATGTGTTAATGCTGCAGCCAGTGCTAGTCTAGGACCATTGAGATGATGTTCTAGCTTTAATTCATATTTGAATCAGTTTTTATTTGATATATTTATATGTCTATTTCTCTCTCTGTATTTTTATTTAAAGTAAAGCAAAAACTGTATGAAACTTAGTATTTTGACTGTATTTATAGCCTACTGCATTGCATTAGATATTTATTTTTTAGGCTGTCAAACGATTAATCGCGATTAATTGCATCCAAAATAAAGGTTTGTGTTAATATAATATATATGGGTGCACTGTGTATAATTATTTTATATATATTAATGCACACACATCCTTGTATATATTTACTTAATATTTTTATGTATATTGTGTATATAGATTTATATATAATTTATATTATGTATAAATATAAATATTTTATATATAAATATTTTTTTTCTAAATATAGTTCGTGTGTGTGTATATATATGTATATATATTTATATATAATTATACACAGTGCACCCACATATGTTATATAAACACAAACTTTTATTTTGGATGCGATTAATCATTTGACAGCCCTATTATTTTAATATCATTTTCTATTCACTAACTTCCCTTATATAATAACAAAAATAATATTTTTTTGCTCATAATTGTCTTTTAATCAGCTGGTGATATTTAGTGGAATTATGAAATAAATTCCTTTCCTAAAAATAAATGTATTAAACATTTCTGTGAAATAAAATAAAATAGGCCTATCGATAATAGTTAATCCAACTTAAACTAAACAAAAAATTAAAATGTTGGAGCATTAAAATGATCAAATGGAAATAAATATAAAATAAGATTTAAATACAAATAAATTAAACTTAAATAGCAATATTTGGGGGAAAAATTAAATCGAAACTTTGCATGAACGCTAAAAATTTGCATCCCACACACATTTACAATATACATTTGTAGAAACTTGACAACACTGCTAAAACATCAACTTAAAGCTAATTGAAAATATGAAGTGTAACGTCAGTTCTCCTCGAGTCTCTTCTGTTCTTTATTTCAGGATATGAAGGCGAGAACTGTGAGGTTGACGTGGACGAGTGTGACGCGAGGCCGTGTGTAAACGGTAGGTGAATGTTTCCAGCGGTCCGACAGAGACACTACCGGGTCTTTCCTGAACTGGACCAGGACTTCAGCTACGAGCGTGCGTCTGGATACCTGTGCCGCTGTCTCGCCGGGTTCACTGGTGAGAAACGCCTCTGACCGCTGCTCACAGAGCATTAAAGCGCATCAGTGACCGCACGTCTCTGTTTCTCAGGTGAAAACTGTTCAGTGGACATCAACGAATGTGAGACGGCACCGTGTGAGAACGGAGGAACCTGCGAAGATCAAGTCAATGCATTTCAGTGCCGAGTGTCCGCCGGGGTTCACAGGTGTGTACGTCTGCTCCGATCTGTAAAACAATCCTAATAATGCAAATATATCCAATTGCTAAATGCACAACATAGGCTAAAAACTGTACCTAGACACAAATTCCCTGCAGTTTACAGCTGAAATGAACACTAGTGCCATTAAAACATCAAGAACATTCATTTTCTTTTTGCACAATGGGTGAGATTATTCGATTAACGAAGACTTTTTCAACTCAAATGACCTCAAAACTCTTTACAATAATGCATGGTTGCATCACGTAACCAGCTCAGTATGAGCGGCTTTTCTGACTTGCTCGTATAGCAACTTAATAAATGACATATTTAAGCGTTTTTACCTTCGTCATGCCATAAAATATTTTGAATGTAACTCGACACCCTTGCCTCATTTAGTATTCGCGGGTCTATGAATATGCAAATGAGCCCCGCCTCCACTCCCTCACTCCCCGGTTGACGATCACACGTTGATCTGATTGGTTGGTTTGTGATGTCAGAAACACCAGCGATTTCAAAGCATGTTTTTGAGACTGTCTTTGGTTCACTGCAGTTTTCAGGAGAAAAAATTCAGCAATGCTGTCGACTTATCAACTTACACATGGTTTGTCTTAAAGAAGCGTATTAAAAACACCACATAGACACATACACAACATTAAAAGCTGGATTTTCACCACTGGGGGACTTCAAAACGTGTCTGCTTTTCAGCAGAATCCATTTTCCATTGAAATTGATAGGATAGTCCACCCCAAATTCACTTAACCAAATGAAGTGGTACCAGATATTAAAAAAAACAACATTATTTACTCTAATAAATGTAGGAGTGAAACTGTGTAAACTCCCTCCTCAGTCTTAATCACAGAGACAGTAAATCTGTGCATGAAGTCATAGACATGCTCCAACTTTCAGAAAACAAACCCTGTTGTAATAGTGTGTGTGTGTGTGTGTGTGTGAAGTGAGGTGAGACGCTTACAGGAGAGCGGATTAAGACAGATGATCCTGAAAGACCAACACACAACACACACACACACACACACACACACAGCTTGGACTAACAACTTCAAGATGGCAGATTTCTTCATTTCCCAGAGAAACTTCAATCCTGATCGCTTGTGCGTCACCCCTGGCCAGTGCTGTATATAATGCGCACAGCGTTTGAAGTCGGTGTTGGTCTGAGGCCTCGGACACGGACTCAACCCACATCTCCAGGAATGAGTTGGCATAAGCATTCCTGATGTCAGCAGACAGGAGCCAGCTGGGAAGGAGGGAATCTGTGGATTATTATCCCTCATCCCTCGCACTCGCTCCGGGACGCTCGGCACCGAGAGCTCCATCCACTGTGGGTGTGCGCTTGTGCAAAACGGGAAAATACAAAGAAGCTGGAAAGACAGGAGAACCGAGAGAAGTAGGGAGAGATTGCACTGTGAACTGTCGGTCTTTAGTCTTGAGGAGAGGGTCTCCGGCGGGACACTGGGCGGGATGGAGAGGACTGATAGTGAAAGTCTTCTGCTGTGGGATGCTTCTCCTCACAGGTAAAGTGTCGGAGCGTTCTGGAAGTCACGGTGCACAGGTGCCGATTTATGTTTGTGCCGGTGGGTGCCCAGTGCACACACTCCATATAATATATAGCTAAAGGCAAATCCGTAAGTTCTGTACAATTTACAGGTAGGCCTACAGTTATTGCATCAGTCAGTTGTGAAAGTCATGTGGTTGAAAGCTTAAAGGGTAGAGCTGTCAAACGAATCATCGGATTAATCGCAGTCCAAAATAAAAGTTTGTGTTTACATAATATATGTGGGTGCACTGTGTATAATCAATATATATATATATATATATATATATATATATATATATATACATATATATATACATATATATATAAATACACACACATGCATGTATATTTAAGAAAAAATATTATTTATATATAAAATATTTATATTTTTAAATAATATTAATTATATATAATATTATATAAAGTATATACCAACACTATCTCACGACCAGTTCGTACGAATTCGATTAAGATGATTAAAAAGTGGCTAATTCGGTACTAATTCATACGACCTCACTCAGTACGAGTTCGTACGATTTGTCTAAACCCACGTGATGGTTAGGTTTAAGGTGGGGTCATTAGGTTTAATGGTTAGGTCATTGTAACGAATTCATATGAATTGGCCAATTCAGTAAAATATATGATTTAGCAAAAATCATACTAATTCGTACAAGTGAGGTCGATACAGAATTTTACGAGGTGGCTAATTGCGTAACAATTTGTACGACCTCAGCTTGTACGAATTAGTAAGATTTTTGCTAAATCGTACATATTTTATGAATTGGCCAATTCATGTTCCAAATCATAATTCCTGTGAGATCGGGTTATATATACATGAAAATATTTCTTAAATATATACAAGCATGTGTGTGTTTATATGTATATATATGTATATATATATATATATATATATGTATATATATATAAATATACGCGATTAATCATTTGATAGACCTATTAAAGGGTTAGTTCACCCAAAACTGATGTTATTAATGGCTCTCCCTCATGTCGTCCCAAGCCTGTAATGCCTGGTTCAGATTTACACGATTTTAGCCCAATCCGTTTGGCGTGGGATTCGTAACGTCAACGTGCGTCGGACGCAAGATTCGAATCGTATCATCTCGTATAGTGTGTCATAGTGGGCGACAACCTAATGTAGCGTCTGCAATGCTTTTTGACATCATGACAAAAAGACTAGCTTGTTTAATTTTTTTAACAGTTCGTACACGACGGTTCCGTCACATGTATGAGGTTGACCAATAGGAGCACAGAAGCTTTCCGTACACAACTTTCAAAAAATGGCAAAAGCGAAAGAGAGGCGAATGACGCTTAAAACTAAAAGTAAAAATATCTAAGAAAACAATATTTTTCCTCAGTTCTCTTTGGAGGATTGACAGCCCATACTGTCCTCTTCCAGCAATCCAGGAACCTGTCCTTTGTCGGGTTTTATTTTTAATTTTTTTCTGAACACAGGACAGCCAATACAACACTCACCGCTTCATCCAATGTTTGTTTATGTTCGTTTCTGGAAGTCACTTGCTACTAGTTTTGTTAAAGACGGCATGTGATGACTGAGTACAGGAAGCAACGTGACGTGTCTTGTCCATGACACTACAAGATTTTAGGAGTCAAAATCGTGTAATCTGACACGGTTCAGTATTCAGTATCTCAGTATTGTGAGATTGCCAACACTGTTGGTTTCAGTATATTAACTAGTTTTTTCCTCATATACAGTATATATATATATGCATGATAAATTTAACTGTAGAGCAACTTTTTTCATTCTGAATATGCAGAGTCATCAAGTCAGCTTCATTTGTATAGTGCTTTTCACAATACACATTGTTTCCAAGCAGCTTATCAGTAATCTTATTTGCAAAATGTATTACAAGCAACTACTAGAGACTGTTCCAGTCTGCATGACAGTGATTATAACTGTATGGTTGCTCAATCACTGTGATTGGTCATATTTACAGGTGCAGTATTAGTGGATAACAGTTTACTAAACACACTAAATAGACTTCAGTTAAGTAAGAAACCGTTCACCATATGCTGGCATGCCAATCCTTTTACCAGGATTACATTACTAAAAGGCTTAAAGGAAATGCAATTATAAGTCAATTTATTTGTTTTTATCTCACTGTGTGTTAGCATTGATTAAGGTTGCAGTTGCTTCATAAGTTTCTGCTCATGATTTACATTGTCAGTTGCATTTTTTGGGTTTGTTGGTTTTCTTATGATTTCTTCATTTGTTTGATATATTTAGTTTTATTATAACCAATCACTTTCTTTGTCACGGATCTCTATAATCCTCATGAAAAGAGTGTTGCAAAAGCTGTGCAATTCATCAAAATACAACTGGAATCATGATATGGCTTATTGCAATTATACATTTAATTAAATAAATGTGCTGTGTATTAAAAAAAAATATTAGTAAATTTTACGAAATATTACAATATTTTTTATATTTAGTATTATTGTATATTGTAATGTAATATTAATATCAACAACAATGATAATCATAATAAAAATAAAACTTAGTAAATTATTGTAATATTAGATTGCTTGAAAATTTTTCAGTGAATTATTACAAGAGTAATAGTATTTTTATAGTATTGCTGTTATTATTAGTATTACTGTATATGATCCACAATAATAGTAATAATACATTTTATAATCTTTTTATATTATCTGTATTTATACACATACTATATATATACTTTATTTTTTACTGTAGTAATATTTGTTTTTTCCCTATTTTTATGTAGTATTATTGTTTATTTTATTTATTATTATATTATTTTATTATATCAACAACAACAGCAATAATAAAATGTAATATTATATTTTTATATTATTATATTATTTCTTTTTATATTGTATTACATAAATACTAAATTTTTATATTATAGTAAAATATTACAATAGTAATAGTATTTAATATTATAGTATTATTCTTATATTATCAATAATAATAATAAAACATTTTATCTTTCTATTTTATAAATATTTTTGTATTTGTATGATATTACATAAATAATGTTTTTAACAATAGTGATAATTCTTATTTTTTCTTTTGTATTATTGTATATTTAATGCATTATTTATTATTATTATTCTCTTTTCTTTTCTTTAACAGCATTTTGAATGTCTCAAGCCTCACATGACCTGTGTGTGTGTGCTCCTGCAGGTGTGGTGTGTGAGACTGACGTGGACGAGTGTGAGAGCGAGCTGTGTCAGAACGGTGGCCGCTGTGAGGATGGCATTAATGACTTCACGTGTCACTGCCCTCGTCCTGCGCGGACCAGATGCCCTGGGGCGGCCGGCACTGTGACGTGACACTGACCGGGTGTGTGAACGACCCCTGCCTAAACAACGCCACCTGCTGGCCATCACTGCACGGAGACGAGCACACACACACCTGCACATGCCCTCCTGGCTATCACGGGGAGCGATGCGATACCTCCACCACCTTCTCCATGACGGGCGGAGGTCATGTGGTCCGGGAGGTTTCCCACGGCAACAGGAGTCGCCGGCACGCGGGATCACAAGCGCCGAGCGTCCAGATGAGGTTCAGGACGGACTTTCCAGACGCGATCCTCCTCTACCGGGGAAACCAGGAGCACTTTTTTACCCTGGAGCTGAGCGGTGGGAATCTTCTCTCCAGAGCCGAATCTGGAGATCTGAGGCTTGCTGTGATGTTACCCGGGGACTTCAGCGACGGCCTCTGGCATGAAGTCTCCGTCAGTGTGGACGAGAGACTCGCTCTGACCCTGATATCAGAGAACAAGAGCGCTGAGGATGGAGGACACAACCAGCTTCTGTCCTTCCAGCCGAAGGGCTTGGAGAAACACACATCGGAGGCGTTCCTCAGGAGCTCCTCAACAACACGGCGTCTGGGACGGGGTTCGTCGGGATGTGTGGAGGATCTGCGTGTGGATGCTCAGCTGGTTTTACCCAGAAGCCTCCACTCTGAGCATGTGCAGATGGGCTGTGAGAGGACGCGGCGGTGCCGTCCCGATCCCTGCGCCCAGCGAGGACACTGTGTGGATCTGTGGAGCGACTACATGTGCCAGTGCCACACGCCGTTTCATGGACACAACTGCTCAGAAGGTGAGCTGACTTATAATAACAGCTGCCATAGTCAATTATTCATAGTCTATGTATTAACATGTATTCACTTAACCATAAAAGATCCATCAGTTTGACGACAAGATCCATACTTATGCTTAATGCGGAATATAAGTCATCAATATACATCATTAATATACACCTTTGTTATTGTAAGAGATTAGCGACCCCTGGTGGTGAAAAATCCTGCATATTGTACCTTTATTTAAGCCTTAAGTCCTATTTGATGCCACTATTAATAATAATAAAAAATATATACTCACGCAGCGCTATTGTTTAAAATGGTAAGAATTTAAGAAGACATTTTTTTCTGAAAGAAATCTCTTCTGTTCACTAAAGCAAGATTCATTTATTTGTTTTTAAATACAGCAAAAACAGTAATATATTGTGAAATAATTTTTTACAATTTTAAATAACTAGTAATATTTTGTAACATAAACATAACCCTTTAAAAGTTTTTTTTAAAGGATATCATTCTAATACGCTGATTTGCTCTTCAAGAAACATTATTATTGTCAGTGTTGAAAACAGGTTTTTTTCAGGATTCTGTGATAAATAGAAATTATCATTTATCTGACATGAAAGCTTTTCAAACATTATTAATGACTTTACTGTCACTTTTGATCAATTCATGCATCCTTGCTGAATAAAAGTATTCTGCTCACCAAGGCTGCATTTATTTGATGAAAAAATACAGTAAAAACAGTAAAATTGTAAAATATTATTATAATAAAAAACTGTTTTTTAATAAAAAAAATAAAGTGTAATTTTGTGATAAAAAAAAATGTGATCAAAGCTGAATTTACTCCAGCATCATTACTCCAGTCTTCAGTGTCACATGAACCTTCAGAAATTATGATTTGCTGTTCAAGAAACATTTATGATTATTATCAATGTTGAAAACATGCATGCTTCATTTTTTGTGGAAACCATTATACATTACCATTAAAACATTTGGTGTTAGGAAAATTTTAAAAGTGAAAATTTAAATGTATTCACCAAATTTGTTTAAAATTGACAGTAAATACATGTACAATATTCCTAAATATGTTGAGTGAAATACTGTTCCCTGAACTGGATTTTGTGAGGAAACTACAGGTTGTTTGTAAATTGAGTAAAAACTAATTATTTACTAAATCATAAAAATATCAAATTTATTAAAAATACATATTATTGATTTACCTGCATGTCCTGTGACCATTAACCAATACCCATACCACAGAGCTATGAACATGCAAATATGTTTCTCAATTATTGAAAATATTAACTTTAAATTGTAAATATTTTAAATCACAGGGTGACAAAAAAAGTTTGCAAATCCTTGAACATAATTTATTTATTTTTTATTATTTCAGGTTTGTATAACATACCCTAAAAAATGCTGGGTTGTTTGTTTTGGGTCAAATATGGACAAACCCAAATGTTGGGTTAAAAAATTAATTTAAAATTTTAACCCAACTTCAACTTTCACTTTCAACTTTTAAATTACTTTTTAATTACATTTTTAACCCAACATTTGGGTTTGTCCATATTTGACCCAAATTTGGGTTGAAACAACCCATAATTTTTTGAGTGCCAGGGACAAATGCACACTAATAATATATATTTAAATGTATAGTGTGCCAGAATCTGTCCCTGGACAGATCTTCATATGTTACACCTAAAAAATAAATAAAAGGATTGAAATAGTAAATACAGATAATAACAAACAAGAATGAGAATGACCCAAACACTACTACTCAAACACATGCACTCTAAAACATGCTGGGTTGCTTTAACCCAACTGTGGGTCAGATATGGACAAACCCAGCCATTAAGTAAAACATTTTTAATTATATTTTTAACCAAACATTTGGGTTTGTCCAGTATTTGACCCAAAGTTGGGTTAAAACAACCCACATTTTTATAGTGTGGTAATGATAATTTATAATGTTTCATGTCATATTTTCACACGCCAAACAAATCTTAATTCTCCTAAAGTAGGCCTTATCAACTATAAACTCTTGTATGTTGTGGATTCTTTCACTAAAACTGAAGCGTTTTTCCCCAACAGAGCACTCTTCATGGACGTTCAGTCACGAGCGCAGCAGAAGCTTGCTGCGTTCCCCATCACGCAGAAGCACGAGCTCAAACCTGAGCGTCGTCGCTGTGGCTGAGATCCCGGCATCCAGACGGCCTGCTCCTCCAGCTCCAGCACGACAGTCATGCTTACTTCACTCTTTTCCTGAAGAATGGCTCAGTATATCTCGCCATATACAACTCCATCAGAAAGGCCTCCAGATTCCTGACCGATGGGGAGAAGGTCTTTGTGGCTATTATAAAACAACAAGGTCTTATAGTGTTCAATGAAACACCGATTTCTGTCCAGTTACGTCGACTTTGAGGTGGAGGCGGGAGATGTGGCGTATCTGAGGTGGGCTTTCCCGAAGGAGAAAACACTGTACATGGGGCGGATATTTCAAGGGTTGCTTGCAGGACGTCCGGATCGACACACAACTGTTCATGTACTCGGGGAGCATCAGCCAGAAACCACAGCATTCAACCTACTTACCGAGAAACTCATCTAATGTGCTGGAGGGATGTGTGGGGGACCAGACGTGTAAGGTGAGACACTAAATTAATACTTTTATTCATCAAGGATGCATTAAATTAAGCAGAAGTGAAAGTAAAGACTGTGATAATATAACAAAAGATTCTGTTTTACAAGATTTAAATTGAGTAAAGAGAAAAATACTGCTAGCTTGAATTAACATGTTTAAACACATTGCTAGCATTGAATTAGCACATTGCTAGCATATTTTAAGACATTGCTAACATTAATTAGCATATTGCTAACATGTTTTAGGACATTGCTAACATTAATTAGCAAATTGCTAACATGTTTTAACATATTGCTAGCACGTTTTGGGACATTGCTAACATTAATTAGCAAATTGCTAACATGTTTTAACATATTGCTAGCATAAATTAGCATATTGATTACACATTTACACATTTCTGGCATTAATTTACATGTTGATAATATGTTTGCCAACATGAATTAGCACATTGCTAGCCTGAATTAGCATGTTGTTAACATGTTTAACATGTTGCTAATATGAATTAGCACATTACTAGCATGAATTAGCATGTTTTGGCACATTGCCAACATTAATTAGCATGTTGTTAGCACATTGCTAGCCTGTTTTAGGACATTGCTAACATTAATTAGCATATTGGTAACATGTTTTAACTCATTGCTAGCATGAATTAGCATATTGCTAGCATGTTTTAGCACATTTCTAGCATTAATTCGCATTAATGTTTTGCTAGCATTAATGTTGCTAACATGTTTGCCAACATGAATTAACACATTGCTAGCCTAAATTGGCATATTGTTAACATGTTTTCACACATGTTAACAAAGAATGTTTTGGCATGTTGTTTAGCATGTTGTTAGCATGATATGGCTGTTAGCTTTACTACATGATTTAGCATTTTAGTAGCATAAATTAGCATGTTGGTTACATGCTTTAACACATTGTTAACATGAATTACCATGTTGCTAGCATGTCTTCTCTGGTGTGGTCTTCTCAGATGTTGAACTTTCACACATTGTGTTTGCAGATGAAGCCCTGTCGGAATGGAGGGAAATGCGCGGTCATCTGGAATGACTTTGTATGCTCCTGTCCGCTGAACTACTCCGGGAAGACGTGCGACACGCGTGTGTGGTGTGTGAGTGACCCGTGTGACTCCGGGACTCGGTGTGTGGATCTGCCTGATGGTTATGAGTGTGAGTATCTGACTGACTGAGCTTCATTTGTTCCTGTTTTAGTCCTTTTTTTCTTGTTTCTCGGGTACTCAGAGAAAACAGACAACTAAACAATAGAAAAAATAGAAAATATGAAAAAAAGAAACATTTAACCTTTATATTATGTTTCGGGGTCAGTTTGACCCACAGTGCATTTTTTGAGTTTGTTGAAAAATCTGGTTAATATGGAAGTGTATGGCATTCACTTGAGGAAACAAAATCTACTCTGTTTTTCTGAATTAACAAGTTCATTATCTCAGAATTACGAGATGATTTTTCATGGAAATTTTTTTGGTCTGTTTTTCTGAATTAACAAGTTAATTATCTCAGAATTCGGATAATTTTCATGGAAATTGTTTTGCTCTGTTTTTCCAATTCAATGGTAATCTCTCAGAATTACGAGATGATTTTTCATGGAAAAAAGTTTTTGCTCTATTTTTCTGAATTGAAAACGTTAATATATCTAATTATCTCAGAATTAACAGTAATTTTTCATGGAATTTTTTTGCTCTGTTTTTCTGAATTAATGAGTTAATTATTAATTATACTCAGAATTATGTGATAATTTTTCATGGATTTTTTTGTTTGCTGTTTTTCTGAATTAACAAGTTAATTATTATTATCTTAGAATTACGAGATAATTTTTCTTGGAATTTTTTTTGATCTGTTTTTCTGAATTAACAAGTTAATTATCTCAGAGATTGTGAGATCATTTTTCATGGAAAAAAGTTTTTGCTCTGCTTTTCTGAATTAATGACATGATTATCTAAAAAAATTATGAGTAACTCATTAATTCATAAAAACATAGTGAAACAATTTTTTTTCTAGAAAATCTCCTAATTCGCCTCCACCTCAAAAATCTCATAATTCTGAGATAATTAACTCATTAATTCAGAAAAAATCAGAGTTGATTTTGTTTCCTCAAGTGAAAGCAATACGCTTCCGTATTAACCAGATTTTTCAACAAACTAAAAAAATGCACTGCGGGTCAAACCGTTTTTTTTTTCATTCATTTTAAAAAAAAAAATTGTCTATTGTTTAGTTGTCTATTTTCTTGAGTAATGAATAAATGCAATATGCTTCTGTAGGTTAACATCGAGTGTTTTCCTTAAAACCTTCTTAAACTTGACCCACAAATTTAGTGGTTAAATGCACAGATGCAAAATAAAATTTGTAATAATATTAAAAAATAATGTATTTTGTTATGTTTCTCAATATTTATGCATTTTGCAGAAACTTATATTTCAAGAAATGTATGTGCATTGAAGTTGTACATTTTTCCAGTTCAGTAGTTCTTTCCTCAGAACTGAACCCAGTAATCTTGGCGTTTCTCAGTGCAATGCTCTAATGTTAGAACTTCAGGAAAGCACTCAATTTTAAAAAAAATAAATAAAAAAGAATCTATAAAATAAAAAAAGAATGTAAATAAATACAGTTTTATTTTTGTTTTTCATTGTGTAATTTTTGGGTCATTGATTTGAATCCAATTGGATTCAATTTGAACTGAAACAGAGTCGATATAGTTTTTTTTTTGCTACTGAATAAAATAAAATATGACAAATTCACCAGTATTCTGTCAAAATAAAAGCCTTATGATTTGAAAAGTAATATATTTACTTAAGTATATTTATGAGTAATATATTTCTGTCATTTTTTTGTTATAATAATAATAAAAACAATATTAATTGTTCAAATTAAAATATATGACAAAAATAATAATAATTTACTGGCTATCATGTAATATTTGAACTTTTAGTGTAAAATACATAGTTTTTTTAAATTTACAACTGTAATATTTTCTCTCATTTTAAATTTACAACTGTAATATTTTCTCTCATTTTTTATAATTAGAGTTAAAACTACTACTGATAATAAAACAGTAAAAGTTAAAATATTTTTTTTGGCAATTTTAACTTGTAGTGTAAAATAATTTTTTTACATTATCACATAATTTTTTTTATTTCTGAATAATTGTAATTTACAATAGTGATATATACCTGTCATTATTTTATATAATTAGAGTTATAACTAATAATAATATTAGTATTAATATTATGACATGACAAAATAATCACAATTAAATTATTTGGCAGTCATGTAGCCCTGTGTAAAAAATAATAAAAAAATATAAAAAATTAAAATAAAACACCAGCTAAAAAGAAATCTGTTAACTTGCGCACCATGACCAACATCAGAGAACCATGACTATGCAAATGTGTTGTTCAATGACAAGTAAATGACAGATGTTAACACACTCCTCTTCACTCCAGGTTTAGCCAACGCCACGTTCGAGAGCAATGCTCTTCAGTTCAGCGCAACGGCTCCCTGTTGTTCCCGGTGATGCGGATCTCCAGTGGACCTGCGGACGCGTGAGGAGAACGGACGCTGTTGCGCGCCTCGGACCGGCTGGAGTTCTTCTGCGTGGGGCTCCTGAACTCCTCGCTGATCGTGAAGTTTCGATGAGGGGAACAGTCTGGATGTGCACGCGTTCACCAGCGACATCCCCGTCTCGGATGGAGAATGGCACCAGGTGTTGCTCTACACGTCCATCTCGAGGAACACGGCGTCCGTTGGATCCTGGCCGTGGACGGTCGGATATCGGGATCCAGTCTGGCGGCGGTGCCGGCAGCTTCTTCAACTTCTCCACCGTGTGGCTTGCGGAGACTACTCCGGCTGTTTGGGGGAGGTGCGGATCGGTGGGTGTATTTACCGTTTTCCGGAGGCCTGGAGGACGAGGCGCCGCAACCGTCCCAGTTCATCCGAGTCGGCGGGACAGAGCCTCAGCTGGGATGCTCCGGCTCCCCGTGTGCGTTTCCGAGCCTTGCCTGAACAACGGCTCCTGCACGGATCTCTTCAATCTCTTCTCCTGCACGTGTGTCCCGGGATGGACGGGCGAACTCTGCCAGGAGAACGTGGACGAGTGTGTCCAACAGCCCTGTGTTCTCGGCGTGTGCCGGGATCTGCCCGGGGACTATGTGTGCGAGTGTCCTGATGGATACGCTGGGAAGAACTGCCAGGAAAAGGTGGACGGGTGCCGGGAGGAGCATCGCTGTGAGAACGGAGGCTCGTGTGTGTATTCAGTCACGGGACACACCTGCTTCTGTCCACCTGCTTACATAGGCCCGTCCTGCCAGTGAGTGATATCTGCAGATTATTGGTTGCAGAAACATATCTGTTATGTTCACACAGTGTCGTAAGTTCTAGCATGTTAGTCTGGGGCAGTCTATCTTCCTGTTCGGAATCAAATTAGGCCAATCTACGTGTTTTTATGTAAGTGACTTTAACAATGTTTATTACAATGTAACTATAGTTTAAAAACTAGGTATTGAAGTATGGAAAACTATGTATAGAACTATTTTTGAAAAAAGTTTTTCACTTTCGAAAAGCAGTTTTCTTTGAAGATTTGTGCCCAATTTATCTGTGAACTAATTGATCCATATTCAAAGAAAAGGACCCTGGTCTGATTGAGTTTAATATCTACAGTATAAAGCCTTGTTGTATTTTCACTATTTTCATTTCTTTCATTGGTCATTGATAATTCAGTGTGTGTCCTCAGATGGCGTCGGTGTGATGTGGATTCAGACTGTGAGAATGGTGGCTTTTGCACTGAGGGATTCTGGGGAAGGAACTGTACCTGCAGACCTGGATTCAGTGGAGAGAGGTGAGATCATCTGAGACCACACACACACACTTTAAATGTATAGCCTATTTTATTAGGGCCCAAGCCCTGAAAGGGCGCAGAGCCCTATTGTTTTCCTTCCGATTATTTTTTTTTTTTTTTTTTTTTTTTTTTTTTCTTTTTCTTTTTCTAGCGACTATTCGGGCACTTTTGAGGCCCTTAACATGCTCGAAAACTCTTGAAACTTTGCACACGGGTCAGAACCCGCGGCCATCAGAGCCGGGCTGAAGCTGGTACCCGGGCGTGGCAGGGCGGCTCGTCAGCGCCCCCTGGAATGGGGTCCGAACACCTGGTCCATAACTCAAACACACTTGCATGTAATAATATGAAACTCGGTACACATGTCGATAGCAGAATTTCATCTATACCTCGCGTTCTTACTTTTACCCCAGCCCAACAGGAAGTTGGCTATTGAGGTTTTTTTGTAAAACACACGCAATGAACTTTTAAATACTCCTCCTAGAGCTCTGATCCAAATTCGACGAAACTCGGTCAGCGTGAAGTCAAGACATTGAGGATGAAAGTTTGTGTGGGGATTTTGATATCTCGAACGGTTTGGCCGTGGCGAGGAAACGAAACTATGGCGAGAAACGTGAAACAGGAAGTGTGTCATAACTTCAGCATACATTAACTGATCTGGATGAAACTTCAGCAGTGCGTTCGCTGTAAGAGGACGATCACATGGATGTGACTATTGTGAGTCAAAGTTATAGCGCCACCAACTGGCAGCAGGAAGTGTGTCACTTTCAAAATGCTTTGAAATCACCCTCTTATTTTTACCCGATTTGCTTCAAACTTCATCTGTATAATGTACATACACGGCAGATGAAGACCTATGAATGGATTCTTGATATCTTTGAAACTGTTGCCGTGGCGACGCATCAAACTTTACCATTCTTTTAGGATGCATTCTTTTAGGGATTCGAACATTTGTCCATAAATCAAACACACGTGCATGGATTAATATGAAACTTGGTACACTCATAGATCACATCAGGCCAAACAACTTTCGTGCTCTAAGTTTTACGACAGTTCAAACGGAAGTCGGGAATTATGTTTTTTTTTTTTAAATAATTGTCCTAGAAAAACATCAAATTACAACCCATGCTGTTACCAATCACCACCAAACTCGGTGTGCATGAAGTCAAGACATTGAGGATGCTATATTCCGGACGGATTTTTGATATCTCGAACGGTTTGGCCGTGGCGGATTTTTTTGACTAAAAAAGGACACATATAGTGTGTTATAACTTGGTTAGTTTTACTGACAGTTACAAAACTTGCCGTGTATATTGTTCTATTCAAGCCAAACAACTTTCTAATTAACAATAATAAGCTCAAACCCACAGAAAGTCAGATATTGTAGTTTGAATATGATCATGCTCTTTCTAAACCTAGGCCTGTCACACAGTCTGTGTGTGTGTGTGTGTGTGTAGGGGGAGGGGGCTTAATCATTTCACTGTGTGTCTGGCCTGCTAAAGTAAATACATTTCTTAAGCCTGGTATTTTTTACATAAGTTTTTATTTTTATTTTTTTTATAAGTAAAGGCATATAACCTGTTTAATTGTAGTGCATTGACAATAGTTTTATATAATTAGTGTATTAATTAAATTAACTTGGTCCATAAATCAAAAAAGTAAGTAAATAAATCAAAAAGGAAGTGTGTTAAAACTTCTGCATACATTAACTGATCTTGATGAAACTTCAGCAGTGTGTTCGTTGTAAGAGGTCGATCACATAGATGTGAGTCAAATATATAGCGCCACCAACTGGCAGCAGAAAGTGTTTCACTTTCAAAATGCTTTGAAATCGCACTCTTACTTTTACCCGATTTGCTTCAAATGTAAACACACGCCAGATGAAGAGCTGTGAAAGCATTATTCAATATCTAAGATAATGTTGCCATAGCAACGCATCAAACTTTAACATTCCTTTTTTTTGATGATTTTGAGTCTCTTAGCGGCTTTTGGGGCCCTTAATGGGTTTGAAAACTCTTGAAACTTTGCACACAGGTCAGATCCCACAGCCATCAGAGCCGGGCTGAAGATGGTACCCGGGTGTGGCAAGGGGGCTAGACAGCGCCCCCTGGAACGGGGTCCAAAAACTTGGTCCATAAATCAAACACGCTTGCATGTAATAATATGAAACTCAGTACACATGTTGATCTCATCGTTTCATATATTCATATATTCTCCTCAAGCCGGACAACTTTCTAATTTACACTCATGAGCTAGGACCCACAGAAAGTCAGATATTTTGGTTTGAAAATGTTGAGTGTCTCTCTGAGCCTACACTTCTGTATGGCAAGCCCTTTTAACATTTAAAAGCTAAGTTTGACTATTCGTAATTAACATTGTAGATATCAACAACGTCTTTCTAGTCGTAATTACATTTTGGATAGTTTGTATTATCATTTAAGATATCTGTAACGTAATTGTGACTAGTTGAAACGACAGATAGAGTATGGCAAACCGTTTTAACATTTAATCATTTTAACCTACTAGTCTCTATTTTCATGCTACTAGTACTTATTTTTAGATACTAGTATCTATTCCATTAAGTACTAGTACTTATTCATTAGCTACTAGTGCTTATTCTTTAGATACTAGTGCCTTTTCTTTAGATACTAGTGTTTATTCTTTAGGTAGTAGTACCTTTTAAAGATACTAGTACTTATTCATTAGACACTAGTCCTTATTTATTAGATACTAGTACTTATTCATTAGATGCTAGTCCTTATTCATTACATACCAATGCTTATTAATTAGTTATTAGTACTTATTCATTAGATACTAGTATCTATTAAATAGATACTAGTACTTATTCATTAGACACTAGTACTTATTTCAATGGTGACTAGTAACTATTCTTTTGTTACTACTAGTCACATTTTTTCCATTGACTTCTATGGTGATCTGTCATTCAGATATCAACTATTCAGTTCTGACTAGTATGTTAGTATGTATTCCAATTGTGGAATACATACTAGTATGTATTCCAAAGCAGGGGTTACGTTTTTGCACGTCGTGCAGAATAACCCAAAAGGCACCAAGGTGGCGGTGCCACCGGCTACATATATATATATATATATATATATATATATAAATATAGCTGCGAGCAGCGATGGAGGGCCAAAGCCGGCGGTACCGCCATCCCGGTGCCTTTAGGCACCGGGGTTGCGGTGCCACCGGCTTGGGCCCACGTGGCTGCTCGCAGCTATATTTTTATTTATTTTTTCATATAATATTTATACAAAGCTTTAATCTATTTTCTATTTCAGTCTTAGTAGATATATTACTTCAGTTTTGGCAGCATTTTTTTTTTTTCAAATACTTTGAATTTTAGTATCAATAACACTGCAACAGAGGATGTTTATTCAGAAACAAATCATACTTGTACAGGAAAAATATTGAACTTGCCAGATTCACACACAGACGGACTGTCCACTTTTGCTCTATATTGCAACATATAAACGGTGTGCAACATCTGACTGGTTCTGTCTCTGCATCTGCATCTTACTGTAATCATGTTTACATAAGTCTATCAGGAGAAACAGTTGCTTTAACTTTGATTAGTCATTTTAACTCTGTATCTTTTAATATAGATGTACAATTCTTGGCACAAAAATGCAGAAATGTGCAAACTATAGTTAGACTGAGTATGTTTTATTTTCCAGATGTGAAGTGGATATAGATGAATGTGAGTTGGACCACAGTGTCTGAATGGAGGAACGTGTGTGAACAGAGCCAATCACTACCTCTGCGAGTGTGTGTCGAGAACGTCAGCGGAGAGAACTGTGAGAACACGGTGAGATCGTGGCCTCTTGTGTTTCATCCATCTACTGTATAGGGCCCTACTAAACCTGTTTTCATTTTCCCCAAATTTTTTTTTTTCTCTCTTTACATTTTTCTGGATTCTTTTTTTTCCCTCATTGAGATAACCATGCCTACTAAATTTAAATCATGGAACATGGAAAAACTATTTATTAAAAGTTTATCAAAAATTACTCTTTTTAGGGCTCTATAATATCTGTTTAATTTTTTTCCCTCAAATTCAATAGATTTTTTTCCCAAATTTAATTTTTTTCTGCTCAATTAGCCTATATCTGGATTCAATTTCATTTTAATTGTTAAATGAAATGTCTAATGAATTTAACACTTTTTTTTTAAATTTTAACAGAAATTAAATTTTTCAGGGCCATTTTTTTCCCAAATTATTTTTTCCCCTAAAAATTTTTTTTTATTCTGGATTCATTTGTTTTTCATTTATTTTTATGTTTTATTTACAAAATTTGTATTTAACCATCAAAACCATGTATAATTAATTGAAATCATGAAAATAACAGAAACTAAATTTTTAGAGCCCTATGTTTTTTTTTTCAAAATTCCGTTTTATATTTTCTAAATTCCAAATTTTAGCAGTCAATAAGCATGTCTAATTAAATGAAATCATTGAACTTATACTACTTAACAGCAGTTTATTAAAAGTTTAACAAAAATAAAACTTTTAGGGCCCTATGAAATCTACGAATCGGCGTATTGCAGTTCACTTTGAAGAAAAAAAAATCTACTCTGTTTTTCTGAATTAACGAGTTAATTTTTCATGAGAAAAATTTTTTTGCTCTGTTTTTCTGAATTAACGAGTTAATTTTTCATGAGAAAAATTTTTTTTTGCTCTGTTTTTCTGAATTAACGTACGATAAGTATGCATTCACTTGAAGAAAAAAAATCTACTCTGTTTTTCTGAATTAACGAGTTGATTTTTCATGAGAAAATTTTTTTTGCTCTGTTTTTCTGAATTATCGAGTTAATTTTTCATGAGAAAATTTTTTTTGCTCTGTTTTTCTGAATTAACGAGTTAATTTTTCATGAGGAAATTTTTTTTGCTCTGTTTTTCTGAATTAACGAGTTAATTTTTCATTAGAAAAAAAGTTTTTGCTCTGTTTTTCTGAATTAACGAGTTAATTTTTCATGAGAAAATTTTTTTTTTGCTCTGTTTTTCTGAATTAACGAGTTAATTTTTCATTAGAAAAAAAGTTTTTGCTCTGTTTTTCTGAATTAACGAGTTAATTTTTCATGAGAAAAAAAGTTTTTGCTCTGTTTTTCTGAATTAACGAGTTAATTTTTCATGAGAAAATTTTTTTTTGCTCTGTTTTTCTGAATTAACGAGTTAATTTTTCATGAGAAAATTTTTTTTGCTCTGTTTTTCTGAATTAACGAGTTAATTTTTCATGAGAAATTTTTTTTTGCTCTGTTTTTCTGAATTATCGAGTTAATTTTTCATGAGAAATTTTTTTTGCTCTGTTTTTCTGAATTAACGAGTTAATTTTTCATGAGGAAATTTTTTTTGCTCTGTTTTTCTGAATTAACGAGTTAATTTTTCATTAGAAAAAAAGTTTTTGCTCTGTTTTTCTGAATTAACGAGTTAATTTTTCATGAGAAAATTTTTTTTGCTCTGTTTTTCTGAATTAACGTAAGTTAATTTTTCATGAGAAAAATATTTTTTGCTCTGTTTTTCTGAATTAACGAGTTAATTTTTCATGAGAAAAAATTTTTTTGCTCTGTTTTTCTGAATTAACGAGTTAATTTTTCATGAGAAAATTTTTTTGCTCTGTTTTTTTGAATTAACGAGTTAATTTTTCATGAGAAATTTGTTTTTGCTCTGTTTTTCTGAATTAACGTACGTTAAGTTTGATTCACTTGAAGAAAAAAATTTTTGCTCTGTTTTTCTGAATTAACGAGTTAATTTTTCATGAGAAAAAAGTTTTTGCTCTGTTTTTCTGAATTAACGAGTTAATTTTTCATGAGAAAAATTTTTTGCTCTGTTTTCTGAATTAACGACTTAATTTTTCATTAGAAAAAAAGTTTTTGCTCTGTTTTTCTGAATTAACGAGTTAATTTTTCATGAGAAAAAAAGTTTTTGCTCTGTTTTTCTGAATTAACAACTTAATTTTTCATGAGAAAAAATTTTCATTCTGAAATAACAGAGCAAAAAAAATTTCATGAAAAATTAACTAATTTATTCATGAAAAAAAAAGTTTTTGCTCTGTTTTTCTAAATTAACGAGTTAATTTTTCATGAGAAAAAATTTTTTGCTCTGTTTTTCTGAATTAATCGAGTTAATTTTTCATGAGAAAAATTTTTTTGCTCTGTTTTTCTGAATTAACGAGTTAATTTTTCATTAGGAAAAAAGTTTTTGCTCTGTTTTTCTGAATTAACTGAATGTACGTATTTCATTCACTTGAAGAAAAAAAATTTCTGCTCTGTTTTTCTGAATTAACGAGTTAATTTTTCATGAGAAAATTTTTTTTGCTCTGTTTTTCTGAATTATCGAGTTAATTTTTCATGAGAAAATTTTTTTTGCTCTGTTTTTCTGAATTAACGACTTCATTTTTCATGAGAAAAAAAGTTTTTGCTCTGTTTTTCTGAATTAACGACTTAATTTTTCATGAGAAAAAAAGTTTTTGCTCTGTTTTTCTGAATTAATCGAGTTAATTTTTCATGAGAAATATTTTTTTGCTCTGTTTTTCTGAATTAATCGAGTTAATTTTTCATGAGAAAAATTTTTTTTGCTCTGTTTTTCTGAATTAACGTACGTTAGATATTGCATTCACTTGAAGAAAAAAAATATCTGCTCTGTTTTTCTGAATTAACAAGTTAATTTTTCATTAGAAAAAAAGTTTTTGCTCTGTTTTTCTGAATTAACGAGTTAATTTTTCATGAGAACATTTTTTTTTGCTCTGTTTTTCTGAATTAACGAGTTAATTTTTCATGAGAAAAAATTTTTTTGCTCTGTTTTTCTGAATTAACGACTTAATTTTTCATGAGAAAAAAAGTTTTTGCTCTGTTTTTCTGAATTAACGAGTTAATTTTTCATGAGAAAATTTTTTTTGCTCTGTTTTTCTGAATTAACGAGTTAATTTTTCATGAGAAAATTTTTTTTGCTCTGTTTTTCTGAATTAACGAGTTAATTTTTCATGAGAAAAAAAGTTTTTGCTCTGTTTTTCTGAATTAACAACTTAATTTTTCATGAGAAAAAAAGTTTTTGCTCTGTTTTTCTGAATTAACAACTTAATTTTTCATTAGAAAAAATTTTCATTCAGAAAAACAGCAAAAAAACATTTCCATGAAAAATTAACTAATTAATTCAGAAAAACAGAGCGGTGGCACGTATTGCATTCACTTGAAGAAAAAAAATCTACTCTGTTTTTCTCAATTAACGAGTTAATTTTTCATGAGAAATGTTTTTTTGCTGTTTTTCTGAATTAACGAGTTAATTTTTCATGAGAAAAATTTTTTTGCTCTGTTTTTCTGAATTAATGAGTTAATTTTTCATTAGAAAAAAAGTTTTTGCTCTGTTTTTCTGAATTAACGAGTTAATTTTTCATGAGAAAATTTTTTTGCTCTGTTTTTCTGAATTAACGAGTTAATTTTTCATAAGAAAAAATTTTCATTCAGAAAAACAGAGCAAAAAAATTTCCATGAAAAATGAACTCGTTAATACAGTGGCGTATTGCATTCACTTGAAAAAAAAAAAATCTACTCTGTTAATTTTTCATGAGAATTTTTTTGCTCTGTTTTTCTGAATTAACGAGTTAATTTTCATGAGAAAAAAATATTTTGCTCTGTTTTTCTGAATTAACGAGTTAATTTTTCATGAGAAAATTTTTTTTGCTCTGTTTTTCTGAATTAACGAGTTAATTTTTCATGAGAAAAAATTTTTTTGCTCTGTTTTTCTGAATTTATGAGTTAATTTTTCATGAGAAAAAATTTTTTTTTGCTCTGTTTTTCTGAATTAACGTATAGTGGTGTTGCATTCACTTGAAGAAAAAAAAATCTACCTGTTTTTCTGAATCGCAGTTGATTTTCATGAAAATTTTTTTTGCTCTGTTTTAGCAATACATTAACT
>JAQIUQ010002081.1:0-22500 GCA_030378365.1 Hybognathus amarus
AAAAAGTTACGATTGCTATATACACGTTTGTTTTTACAATAGCATCTAGGGTTGCAAAGGGGCTGAATATTTCCGGTAAATTTCCAGAAACTTCCCAAAAATCCTGGAAAGATTCTGAAAAATCCTGGAAAGTTTCCGAAAATCCTGGAAAGTTTCCGAAATCCTGGAAAGTTTCTGCAACTTTTGGCAACCGACTAATAGCATCTGACTGGCAACAATAGCAACTGACTGGCTACTAATGTTAAACACAAACAGCGCTGGCAAGTTTCACGTTCTTGTTTAACTCAAAAATAAAGTCATAAAGCATATATACATGAAAAATACATTTACAACATTAGTACTTATAGAAAATTCAGGTCCATAATGTTTGTACACGTTTGTCGTTGACACAAAATAGCATAACCAGTAGCTTATAAAGCCAGCGCTGGCATTTGAAAAATAATAAAACACAAGGCTACGTCTGGAATTATACATGCAAATACATTTAAAATGATAAAGCCTTAGCCTACTTACAGGTTGTGGCCCAACAACGGCTGCCTCTTGTTTTGAAGTTGGATCTGCTTCATGTTTAGTAACAGTTCCTTGTTGAATTTTGAACTCGTGGAGATTCTGGAAGCTGTCTTCCGGAAAATGCGCAGGCAGCACCAGAGAGCTAAATTATGATCGCCATTTGCAGGAACATAATCACAACATAAATTGTATCCGTTGTTGTCAAAGTACAGCGTTCGGTGGGGAGTTCCGAACACAGAACACCTGACAGCTGCGTGAACACAACTCACTCGACGTGCTGGAGAAGATGTGATCATGCCCGCTTCTGCATATTCCGGAGGGAGTGGTTGATGCAAATGTGTGGGTTAGTGACGTACCACAGACCTGGAGCTGCTAGTCCCAATCCGAGTCCGCTTTTGTAGGCAATTATACTTTCTGATTTTTAAAAGACGATCTGTCTTGCTTACACTGAACTTTCAGCGCTGCAACTTTGCAGATACTGTTCATGCACCAGCGGACAACGTTACACACTATTTTAAATGAAAAAAAAGTGAGAAATCCGACAGTCACCCGCGCCTTTAAGACCAAATATAATTTTTATACATTTTTTTTTCCCATCTACCATTCATCAGTCATCTTTTATAACTGTTTCAGCAACAATTCTTATTATCCCCGTTTTAATGTTTCCGTTAAATTGGAATATCGCATAAAACATTTGCGAATAAAAGCAGCGTTTTCATCTCGGTGTTCAAGAGAACAGAAACGTCACTCCTGGGAAATTGGCACAACTGAAATGGAAGTTGCTGTTACAGAGAACATCATAAATGACTTGCATCTCAATAGCGCGCACACGAACCAGTAACACGCGGTCTGTTATCTTTCGTTCAAGATGCTGGCAGTATTTGAGCAACTCAATTGTGACAATTTGGGACATCCCAAATGCTTCTAGAGGTCATACGCTCTCCCGATGACAGACTTTGGCTCAGGCATTCCAATGATTCAAATGAACATTGAGATTTTTGCACTGAGTCACATCCACTGTTGAGACGAAGTCATGCGAGATTGCTTTGTTGTTGCCCATATTCCATAAGCCTGTTAAGACCATCGTAGTTTAATGCATCCTCTTATCAGATAATTTTTTTTTTTCATTTCAAACTGAGCGCATGTGATTTTATGTGGATTTTACAATCCATTTTGCATCTTACTGCTTCATTTGAGCCTGTTTTTTGTTTTTTTAGTTTTTTTTTAAAATGTGATGCTCCTGAAATATGCGTAAAAATAAGGTCTGATGGAAATGCAGAACTTACCCAGCAAACACAGAACGGCTCCCTGACGTTCCCCGAATGGTCCCATGAGGTTATTTTTTCGGAACGAAAGAAGAACGCTGCATAGGACGATTTCCATGTTAGGGTTATTTTTTAGGTTTACCATGTTTATACACAGTTAAGGGAGACGTTCCTCTGGGAACCGTTCCCTTAACCTTAAGGGAAGGTTTCTAGGAATGTTCTGGAAAGTTGCAAACTAATATTCCCAGAATGTTCCCAGAACCTCAAATCCCTCGTTCTGCTGGGCAGTGTGCAACATCCCTTCCATTCAATCACGATCAGATTCGAGGGATACATTTACAGTTTGTTAATGTCAGGTTTGAAAGTTAGGTGTCTTTGACATCATTTCCCTCTGATTTTAGGGATAACTCATGGTTTAGGTTTAGGGGTAGGGTGGGATATGGTTAGGATTACATTTTGGGATAGGAATGTTGTTACAGGATCAACAAAATATGTTGTTTCCCAAGAGTGTGTCTAACTCATCAATATCAGGACATGATGGTAATGAAAACAGCCACTGACCGGTGCATGTTATTAGTAAAGCTATATTTGCAATTTGATAAATAACAGTTATCAAATGGGTGACTACACTGTTAGCGCAACATCAAAGATGTCACGTGCAAAGTATGATTCGCTTTTGCAAATATACACTCTGATGATAATCAAATTATAAAACCTTTAGTTTGATCTTTTATCTAGGTTCAGCTGTTATGAGGAAATGTCAGAGTGCATTATGGTTACATGTTATACAAATGAGGAGGTGCTTTATATAAGGATATAATTGTGTTAGTGAATATTGGTCCTGCTGTAACTCTGTCTGGGTTAATATTATCTTTAGCTGTAGGTGCTAATATTATAAATCAAAGATTGCATGTGATGAATGAAACAATTTAATGAAAACCTACAAAGTATAATTAATAATGGGTACGGTGAGCTTCAAGAGTGTGTGATTTTTTAAAGTGATAGTTCAACTAAAAATGTAAATCATTTACTTCTATCATGTCGTTCCCAACAAATATGGGTTTCTTTCCTTCTTTCATCCATGGAACGCTAAATGAGAAGTTCAGCTTAAGTTCTGACAATGCTCCTTTGTTCTAATTCAGACTGTCAGACTCCTAAAAAGTGTATAAAAAGAACTGTAACAAGTATCGTAAAAATTCGCCAAGTGTTCTGAAAGACTTTATTTAGAATTTTATATATTTTCACTCCACCATAGCATTCAAATTCTCTCATAAGGAAAGAAATCACGAGAGTGAGAAAATGATGACCGTATGTATGTTTTGGCTGAAACCATGTGTATGACATAACCCAGTACAAAATTACTCTTTATAAAGGGTCTAGTGTGCACACACACACTGTATTTTTTATAAATCCTGATTTGTGTATGGAAAATTGCACGGCACAATTCAAGGCCTTTTTTTGTGCGTCCGCAACATTTCTACATCAGGCCCCAGATCTTTCTGAAAGATTCTTTGTCTAAAGCAGGTATGGCGAGAGGATGTGAGCATGTTCATATTGTTTGTGTGTCTTGATTATAAAATTAAGTCTCCGGAAGCTGGACAAAGGAGCTCCTGCGTTTCGACATTCCATTCTGTGTTTGCAACAGACACTAAAAGGACAGGAATCTCAATTAATAGGCAGTTAGAATGCAGAATCGGCTCGGTTCCTTCTGATTTGGACTGTTGGACTTGAAGTGGGTTGACTGTCTCAAATGTTCAGGTTCATGCTACATGCAGATTGAAAAAAGAGGGAAGGAGAGGAGGGAGGGGAAGAAGACATTGAAAAGCTGCCCTGTCAGTAAGAGATGGTACATCAGATAGTGTTATCAGCAGGTATGCGAGCTCTGTGCTGGGAGCGCTAATTGGTGCCTTCTTTAAGGCTGGGCGCTCTCGCGCAGGCCAGCCAAAACACAGGCCAACCCTGCGCGCCGGACATCCATCCATCCTCCTCCTCGCCATCACCCTACCCGTGCCTGAGGGTGCATGGGAAACACCTATTTTTACATAGATTCCACACTCCTGCTGCACTGATGCTTAAGAACTGATTCGGTGATTGGTGATGTTATCTATATTCGTTCTTTCCGCCCATGGGCGGCTCCAAAATGTGTTCTGAAAATAGTGGTTGACAAGACATAGCCTAATCTCATTGAACTCAATGACTCTCCATCTCTCTAGGCCTATTTGAGACTGTCTCAAATAGGCCTAGTGTACATCAAAGCATGATCAATTCACATCATTTTGAATTGGATGTGGTGTAAAACACTATTTGAGGTGATTTGTTGTTGCGTTTATCAGTTTGAGATGCTTTAAGATGCCATTCTTCTAGTTAATGCTGTTAAGATCAGGGTGAAAGTAGATTTGTGTCAATATTTTTACATTTTGTCTTTTGTTGTGTTTTTGTCGGCTTGGTGTTTTGTTTTGTGTCGTTAGAGCTTTGTTGTTTTGTTTAGGTGTGTATCCGTGTTGACTTGGTGTTTTGTTCTTTTTGTGTCGTTTAGAGTTTTGTTGTTTTGTTTAGGTTTTGTTCATGTGTCCGCTTGGTGTTTGTTTTTTGTTCAGGTTTTGCTGTACACTGTCGCTTGGTGTTCTTTGTTGTGTCGTTCAGAGTTTTGTTGTCTTTGTTTAGGTTTTTTAGTGTCGCTTGGTGTTTTGTTTTTTGTGTTCGTTTAGAGTTTTGTTGTTTAGGTTTTGTTTTTGTGTCGTTTAAAGTTTTGTTGTTTTTGTTTAGGTTTTGTTAGTGTCGCTTGGTGTTTTGTTTTGTGTAGTTTAGAGTTTTGTTGTTTTTGTTTAGGTTTTGTTTTGTGATTCGTTAGAGTTTTGTTGTTTTTGTTTAGGTTTTGTTAGTGTCTTGTGCACTGATGCTTAGAGCTGATTCAGTGATTGGTGATGTTATCTATATTTGTTCTTCGCCGATGGGCGGCTCCAAAATGTGTTCTGAAATAGTGGTTGACAACATAGCCTAGTCATTGAACTCAATGACTCACCATCTCTCAGCCTAGGCCTATTGAGACTGTCTCAATAGGCCTAGTGTTTCATCAAAACATGATCATTTCACATAATTTTGGATTGGATGTGGTGTAAACTATTTTAGGGGTGATTGTTGTTGCGTTTATTAGTAAGATGTGCTTAAGATGCCATTTCTTCTAGTTAATTCTGTTAAATTTAAAGATAAAAGATCTGTAGATTTGTGTCTGATACAAATTTTTACATTTTGCTTTTTGTGTTTCTGTGTCGCTTGAGCTTGTGTTGTTTTGTTTGGGTTTTGTTAGTGTTTCGCTTGGTGTTTTGTTTTTGTGTCTTTTGGGTGTTTTGTTATGTGTCTTGTTTTTTTTTGTCATTCAGGTTTTTGTTAGTGTCGCTTGGTGTTTTTGTGTCGTTTAGAGTTTGCTGTTTTTTGTTTTTGTTTTTGTGTCGTTTAGAGTTTTGTTGGTTTTGTTAGTGTCACTTGGTGTTTTGTTTTTGTGTGTGTTTAGAGTTTTGTTGTTTTTGTTTAGGTTTTGTCATTTAGAGTTTTGTTGTTTTTATTTAGGTTTGTTAGTGTCGCCTTGGTGTTTTTGTTTTGTGTCATTTAGAGTTGTGGTGTTTTTGTTGAGGTTTTGTTGTTTTGTTTTTGTTGAGGTTTTGTTTTGTGTCTCTTGTTTTTTTTGGTCATTTAGAGTTTTGTTGTTCTGTTCAGTTTCTGTCATGTAGGTTGGTGTTTGTGTTTTGTGTGTTTAGAGTTTTGTTGTGTTGTTAGTTTTTTTTAGTGTTGACTGGTGTTTTTTTTGTCATTTAGAGTTTTGTTTTTTGTTTAGGTTTTGTTTATTGTGTCATTAGGTATTTTGTTTTTGTGTTGATTGGAATTTTTTTGTGTGTGTTTTGATGTATGGGCTTTGTGATGTGTCGAATTGTTTTGTTTGTATACCTTTTAGCTCTATATTATTTAAAGCAAAACATCTTGTAATCTTGGTGGACTAAAGAGTTTCCAGATGTTTTGCCTATTCTTGAGAGATCAATAGTCAATATTTCTACAGCTCAGATCATCATTTGCCCTTGTTAATGTGTGCTACTAATCAGAATGCATTTCAGCAACCAATGCATTCAGATTAGTTCACTTCTCTTCTTAATGATCAATTTCTGAAACCCCAAATTTGGGTGCAGTTTTGTTTCATCTCAAAATGAAAGCCTCAAGGCAAGAACCCCTTCAAAGACGTAAACTCTCCATTGGGTCACGTCTCTGAGGCTTGGCTTCAATCCAGTCCTGGGCTCTCAATGGGCCTTGAGAAGCTTCTTATCTGCAGGAAGCACACTGGAGCATTCTCAGGCTTCCAACCCCCATGTGGCCAGCCGCTCTGTTCTCCGGTGTCCTTGTCCACTCCGCCTCCCTCCTGAAGAGCTCTGCCAGATCTACTGCAGTACTGGGCAAACCAAAGTCTGGCAACCTGTCCACATTTTCAGTGGTGGATGTACCAACGGATCAGGGATTTAGGTTTTCCAAATTATTCATTTCTAGCAACTTGAAAAAAATGACAAGCAATCACATATTATAATATATACAGACAGGTCTACTAGTAATTTGGTTATTTATTTGACAAAAAAAGGGTAAAACATTTTTAAAATAATGTTTTCAATGTGGTTCAATACCTCACTGTACTATTATTATTATTATTATTAATTAATATTTTTTGCATCAGAAATGTAATACGCTTATATTAGAGTATTTACTCTACAGTATAATGTATATTTGCATTGCCCTGTATTAGTTTGTGTTTTTCCAAAAGTGCGTGTGATCTCCGGAGAAAGCATAACTACAAATATTGTCTTTGATTGCATAACCCCTTCTAATATGTTTCTCCCAGATGTGGGTTTTCCACATGCAGGGTAACAGCTGGAGTTGCTCTCTTTAAATTGGAATGAACAGATTTGGTGCCATCATACAGCAGGGCATGTGGGTAAATGTGGGTATTTGTAGTGTGTGTGATAGTAAAAACTGAGATCACCCACAGCCATCCAGCGGTCCCAATTGGTACAAAAAGCTTAAAAATCATACAGAGTGCGTATTTTTGAAAATGTATAAATCCAGAAAGTTTGTGTGATTGGTAAGTTTAGGAATGAGGTTTGGATGGTATAAAAACCATTACGCTCTATGGAGAGTCCTCACAAAGATAGCGAACCTGTGTGTGTGTGTTGAGCTGAGGGCAGTGACAGAAGGGAGGTCAGTGTTGTTGGGAGGGTTCAGAGTAGCAGGATAAAGTTGCTGTTGTTTATTTTGGACGTCAGCCATTTAAAGGCCAGAACAAGACTAACATGTGTGCGCACACTCGCATGCACACATTCATTCTGAAACTCGTGTTTGTGCCATGTTCGCAGGCTGCATTCCTGTCACAGAGACGACAGACGTAGACAGACTGATGGACAGTTGGTATTCAAAGTCACTGGGCGGCTTCATTACTGTGGTAACATCAGACGGAGCATGATCTTCTTATCAGAGAACATCAACAAATTCATGGGTCTCACACAGGTGAGTATCAAGGGGCACCAGCAACGCTTGTAGTGAAAGGAATCACTTTGCAGACAGATAGTCACCTTTAGTCACGTTATTATTAGCTGTTTGTCTTTTGAGCATTCATTTCCACTGGGTTCAATTAATCACAGGCAGACAAGATGCCATTATTAACGACAGCACAAGCCAGTTTCCTTCCAGAACTGTATTGGAGGAAGGATGTGTCACTTTTTTCGGACCCTTGCAGAAGCTCTTGGAATAATCCCCGGCTGCCAATTGCTTCCTTACTCATGGCTGCCGTTTTGTAGAAACTGTGTGGCTGTTATCTATTTATTATCAGATAAATGTCTCATTATAATAAAGATCAAAGGTCCATAATGTTTGTGAATCTCATAAAACTTGTCAAGAACCTGTACTGGTCAAATTTCACCACAAAATATAAATAACAATTCTCAGTGCTGTAAAATACAAAACATGGTATATTATGTAAAAACTATTTTGTGGCCATATTTGTTTGAATAAAAGTATGAATTTCTTTCAATTAAAAAATCTGACCCTAGACTTTTTAACAGTGGTGTTATATAATTAAAGGTTTTATGGGATTCATACATCATCTGCATGTCTTTTCTGTAGGTGGAACTAACAGGACACAGCATCTTTGATTCCACTCACCCTGTGACCATGAAGAGATCCGCGAGAACCTCAGCCTCAAAGCCGGTATGCCACTTTTGTTGATTCATCCTCACTAGTTTCAAATCCTGCTGTTTTTAATGACCCTACAAGTTTAATGTAAACTCATTCAAGTATGAGTATTTCTAGTATAAATATTCAATATTTTTAAAAAATGTTAAATTTGAGTGAAGCTCAAAACGCTTAAGTTGGTTAAGGTCTGTTATTAAGCCAATTCTTTTGGCAAAGAAACAAAGAGGAACTGCAGTTCCCAGGTTTTATTTTACTGATGCAAAAAAATAAAGTAATAAAAAATGCATAGTAAAACAAACATTTCAAGAAAAAGCCTAAAGACTACATGAGTTTTTCATATTTTGTTGGTTCTGACTTGTTTTGTGCGTTATAATTTCTTTGCATGACAGCCTGACCAAAAAATGATGTCTGCACTATTTGGCATGTTTCATTGCATTATTAAAAATATAACAATTGACTCTAAGCGCAACTGGCAATATCACTGTGTTAATTTCGTCAACGAAAATAATGACGAAAATTATTCGTCAACGACATTTTTTACACAGACGAAACGAGACGATTAACTAAATAAAAACTAATTTTGAATGACAAAAACTATGACGAAATTTATTGACATTTTCATCAATGAATAAAAACTTAGACGAAAATGTTAGATGGTGACGATTTGGGAAGCAATCCAGTCAGAACTGATGTCCTATGCGTGTGTGTCAGATATGTACAAGTAACGTGCTGATCTACCTCGCAGTCTCATAAAACGTAAAAAATGTGAACGTCTGAGAATTAGTAGAGCAGACATATAGATATGAATAAGAGTGATGATGCAAAAAAGAGCTGTATTTGGTATGGTTCTCCGTGCGCACACACCCGACCCAAAGCGCGCAGCTATGTATGCACACACGTATAAGCGCACAAGGACTGAACTGAGCTCTCTTTCATGTCTGAATGGACAAATACACACAACATAATGTCTAAATGTCCGTTTTGGACAGTATTCATGTAAACTATGTCGGTTATGACTTAAACAGTTGTGAGTGTATCGGATGTGCATCAGTGCAATTGGATCCAGCATGTCATTGGAAATGATCCAACATCTTAAAGTGATAGTGGCAATACACACAATCAAGCAGCAAAAGAAAATGAGAAAAGCATTCACTGTTTGTAATAGCTTTAGTATAATAAGGATTAAATTATATTTAATTTACACAAATAAATATTTCTGCTTGTAAGAATAAAGAATTTTGTATGTAAGTAGTTATAAAGAATATATCATTCATTGAAAAGACTGTGTTGTACTTTAAGGAAAGTGGTTTTATTTCATTTTAAGATATTTTTAAAGTCACACAGTAGTTAAATCCGTATCTGTATTGCATGTTCAGACTTTAAATCATTCATATTAACAGGTTAATAGATGTTTTCTTTGGGAGTATATGGGTTTGTACATTTTATTCTATTCTAAATTAATGCATTACAATTTAACTAAACCCATTATATTTCAGTTTTAGTCTAGTTTTAGTCGACAAAATTTAATATGATTTTAGTCGACTAAATCCACAATAGTATTTTGTCGACTAAAATCATATTGAATTTCTGCGACTAAAACTAGACTAAAACTAAAACAATTCAGATGACTAAAATATGACTAAAACTAAATCAAAATTTGCTGTCAAAATTAACACTGCAATATCAGCCAATTAAATAGAAGAGGGGCAGATTTCTGTGATGTTTTCATGGGGAAATCTGCATGGAAGAATGTGTTAAACGGAACTCGAAACATGCATCAGTTTAGCCAATGTAGTTGCTCATGTAGATGAGTAGAACTTCGAGATGGAGATGGCAAAAAATGTACATTGACTAAATGAGAGTAAATCACAAGTTTTTCTAAATTTTCAGTTGTCTTTTCACTCAGTGAGAAGACCATTTTCAGTTGAGCAGTGTCATTTTCCTTTAAGGTACTATTTTAGTTTTTATTAATAGGTTGAATTAGTTTGTATTTTGGGTATTTTTCATTTAGGTTTCAATCCTCTGACTTCTAATTGGTCAATAGCTTTGCTTTATTCATTATAAAACACGGCTATGACCGCTTCCACCCAAAGCGACGGTTCTATTTATCACTGTGCAACACTGCAGTTCCCATGTTGTTTTATTTGAGCTTTCATGCATTTTACACATTGGAACGTTGTTGCTGTTCACGGTCGGGGACTATTTTTTATCTAGCGGAAGGAAGGCTTTTAGTGATTTTACTTCCTGAATGACAACTTGCACTAATACATTTCTTTTCTGCTTCACGCCATGCCTAACAACACCCTTCAGCCGTTACTTATTCACGATACAGCACAGCCTCTCGTACCTTATTGCTTATATATAGTCTGTTTCAATTTTTATTTCACATTTTACCAAACCAAATTTATTGATACATTTATTTTCTTTTAAATGGACTTTGCAGTTTCGCAATTCGGAGGTGCTGGAAAACCGCAGTCACACCAACCAAACAAACCAAACTCTAAATTACCAACCAAAAGCTCTAGTGTGAAAACATTTAACATTTCAGAGCATAGTTCAGCATGACCTTTGCATCTAACATCTACTTCACATGCTTTCTTATGGGCTTTTCTCCTTTACACGTAAAACCACTTTAGTTCAAATCATCTTAGCGGAGCTGGAGTGAGTTATGCGAGTTTATACGTAATATGCGCCTCTCAAGAAATGTTCTTATCACGTCTATAAACAAACTTTCAGAAATACAAAAACAAGTATGTAAAGGCCTAATGCAGAGAAAACACTTGGCTTCATAGGAGAGGATTAGCTATGTGAAGAAAAAATATCATGCCTTCAAAAACAGACCCACAACCGCTTCTCCTTTTATTCTGTGTATCCTTTATTTGACCTCCACACCTTTCATACCCCTCTCTGTATGTTTCTTTCAACCTCTCTTCTCTGGGTTGTTAAGGTCAAGTTTCATTGTGCTTTTTCAGGTGTTTGCCACCTTCACTATGATGAAACTTTGCAGCACGTCGCTCCTTCTCGTTGGAGTTGTTGGTCGAGCTGTTGAGAATGTCATGTGGTCACCTGTGACAAAGACCCTCTGTTTCAACTCATGGGCTTGATATTTTGATTGGCTTGATGGGCTTTTTTTTGGGGAAATTCATTTTTTTAAATGACATCCGTTGTAAGACTCAACGAAAAATATTCATGTTGACTCAATTAGACAAAATTTGGTAAACCAAATTTTTTAAAGATTACATTTAATGAAATTAAGCTGGAATCATTTATCTTAAGGATTGTGTCATATATGCTCATTTTAATTAATGGAATTGAACAAAGAGCTAAAATCATTTTTTGAGTGTGGTTCACCCAACACTAAAAATGAATAATTATTACTTCCCCTTATGTAATTTGAACCTGTATGAGCTTTCTCTCTTCTGTAGAACACAATGTTTCTTGGGGTTAGTTTCTCACAATTTTTTTAACTCAGTTTTTTGTTATTTACGTCAGTTTCAAACCCACAGGACTTTGGTTAATCTTTGAAACACAAATGAAGATATTTTAAAGGGGTCACTGGATGCCCATTTTCCACAAGTTGGTTTAAGTCTTTAGGGGCTTCATGTAAAGTTTATAACATACTTTGGTTAAAAGTCCGATGACCCTTTTAATGAAACCTAAAAAGGTTCGGTCCTTCCATTGAAAAGTCCAGGTAACCAAAACTTAGAGGGTCCAATAATGTCAATCAGTTTAATCCAAGTTTTGTAATCTGAAAAGGTCATAAAGTTGTCGTAAATAAAATCCTAAATTAAATCTGTTCATCAGACACAAACTCATTGTATCTCTTCACAAGACTTGGATTTAACCGCTTAATGCATATGTGCTAGGCAATTGTCCAGATTATTATTTTTTTGTATGACTGTACAGTATGATTTATGGTGACGCGCCCTTGAGCTCAGGAAATACATATAAAATTATCTAACATTATTATTAATTATGTTTGGTTTTAGCTTTACCAATGTATTTGTATAAAAGCGATAATATCAAAAGCTGAAAGTGTTTTGGAATTTGAGAACCTGGGAAATTTTTTCTTTTTTTTTTTTGAGTTTAAGCTTCTGTATGCACACAAGAAGAATGCTAGGAACATTTCCCTGGGATTTTTAGCCAATTTCTAATGCGTGTGAGATTTTGGGGAACAAATGTGTTCACCAAAAACCTCCCCATTTGTAAAGCTGATATAAAAATTAAGTAATTAAAGTTTTTTTTTTAAAATATGCAGACAGTTTTGTGTGATAGGTAGGGTATGGGGATAGAGTTTACAGTTTGTACAGTATGAAAACCATTATGTCTATGCAATGTCCCTATTTAGATAGCTAAGTAAAAGTGTGTTAATCTGCAGGCATGGGAAAGAAGGCAAGGAGCTGAACACTGAGAGGGATTTCTTCATGAGAATGAAATGCACAGTCACGCGAGTCGCGGACGCACAGTGAACCTCAAGTCAGCCGGCTGGAAGGTGAATAACTTCTCTTTTAGGACAAGCACTGATCTGGAGTCAGACTTTCTGTTACACATAAAGAGACTGGTTGTTCTTGCAGGTCCTGCACTGCACAGGGCACCTGAAGGTGTGTAACGGCTGTCCCACACGAGTGCTCTGTGGTTTTAAAGAGCCGCCGCTCACCTGTGTGGTCATGATGTGCGAGCCCATTGCCCATCCATCAAACATCGACACACCGCTCGACAGCAAAGCGTTTCTGAGCCGCCACAGCATGGACATGAAGTTTACTTACTGTGATGACAGGTAACTCCCCTCTCCAAACACGCAAACCTACATTCTTGAGGAAATTGTATTATGAATTGACACTGGAGTCACTCATAAATGCTCATTTTTGGGTGAACTAACCCTTTAATGCGGTCTGACAATCCAGGGCTCGAGCATTTCTCTGTTGTTGTGGAAGTGTTTGACTCTCACTAGCATCAATGAACATAACAGGCATTGTTTCAGCGTTAGGCCTACATTTCATCTTGATTCTTCCGACAATTAACTCACTATTCCCTACACAGTCCACACATAGTTCAGTGTTTGCCATCATATTTTCTGTGATGTAATGTCCCGCCAAATAATCACAATGCCAGACAAAAACCCTAAACCTGCTTCCCTGCTAATGAAGTTAACAGACAGAGGCATTAAGGGATCTTACCGACACATTATTGTTTTAACATGCATATACACCAGAAGTTCATGATAATCTACAAAAATTATAATACTGTGTATAAATATGTTAAATGTATAATATATTTTATAAAAAAAAATTGGTAACACTTTACAATACGGGTGCACTAATATGCATTAATTCATGCTTAACTAATGCACAGATAATCATGAGTTAATGTATAACTAATGAAGAACTAAACCATTCATTAATGATTAATGCATCAGCAACTAATAAAGAGTATATATGATTAATAGATTAAGTAACACATGAATTGCTATTAATTCAATTTGTCATTGTGTATTAATTCCTTAACATATTTTATTAACTAATAGTGTAAATCGAATGTGTTAATTACCACAATTAATCAAAGCTTTGCACTTCAACTTCCAGTTGTCTGCTTTAAATAATCATTAGCTAATGATTTGCAAAGGTGTCATTATGTTATGACTGTTGAGGCACATCATTATTAACTAGTCATTTAGTAATTGTAGTAATTTGCACATGAATTTGCACTAACAATTAAGTAATTAATCATGTATTAATGCATATTAGTGTACCTGTCATATTATCTGGAAGTTGAAATACAAGGCTTTGGCTCATTCTGGTAATTAACATATTAATTAATACTATTAGTTAAAAAAAATAGTTATTATGGAATTATTCCACAATTACATATTTAATTAAAAACAATTCATGTATGAACTAATACATTAACCTTACAGACTCTTAATTAGTTCCTAATGTGGTAATCATTAATGAATAACTTAGATAATCATAAGTTACACATTAATTCAGTATTATCTGTGCATTAGTTAAGCATGAATTAATGCTTATTAGTGCACCCTTATTGTAAAGTGTTACCAAAAATTTAAATTATGTTTATGATATTAAATATAAAAGATTTGTGAGGACCATTTAGACAAGATTTTTTTCCTACAAATATATATATATATATATATATATATATATATATATATATATATATATATATATATATATATATACACATATATATATATACACTCACCGGCCACTTTATTAGGTACACCTGTCCAACTGCTCGTTAACACTTAATTTCTAAGCAGCCAATCACATGGCGGCAACTCAGTGCATTTAGGCATGTAGACATGGTCAAGACAATCTCCTGCAGTTCAAACCGAGCATCAGTATGGGGAAGAAAGGTGATTTGAGTGACTTTGGACGTGGCATGATTGTTGGTGCCAGAAGGGCTGGTCTGAGTATTTCAGAAACTGCTAATCTACTGGGATTTTCACGCACAACCATCTCTAGGGTTTACAGAGAATGGTCCGAAAAAGAAAAAACATCCAGTGAGCGGCAGTTCTGTGGGCGGAAATGCCTTGTTGATGCCAGAGGTCAGAGGAGAATGGCCAGACTGGTTCGAGCTGATAGAAGGGCAACAGTGACTCAAATAACCACCCGTTACAACCAAGGTGGGCAGAAGAGCATCTCTGACGCACAGTACGTGGAACTTTGAGGCAGATGGGCTACAGCAGCAGAAGACCACACCGGGTGCCACTCCTTTCAGCTAAGAACAGGAAACTGAGGCTACAATTTGCACAAGCTCATCGAAATTGGACAATAGAAGATTGGAAAAACGTTGCCTGGTCTGATGAGTCTCGATTTCTGCTGCGACATTCGGATGGTAGGGTCAGAATTTGGCGTCTACAACATGAAAGCATGGATCCATCCTGCCTTGTATCAACGGTTCAGGCTGGTGGTGGTGGTGTCATGGTGTGGGGAATATTTTCTTGGCACTCTTTGGGCCCCTTGGTACCAATTGAGCATCGTTGCAACGCCACAGCCTACCTGAGTATTGTTGCTGACCATGTCCATCCCTTTATGACCACAATGTACCCAACTTCTGATGGCTACTTTCAGCAGGATAATGCGCCATGTCATAAAGCTGGAATCATCTCAGACTGGTTTCTTGAACATGACAATGAGTTCGCTGTACTCAAATGGCCTCCACAGTCACCAGATCTCAATCCAATAGAGCATCTTTGGGATGTGGTGAACGGGAGATTCGCATCATGGATGTGCAGCCGACAAATCTGCGGCAACTGTGTGATGCCATCATGTCAATATGGACCAAACTCCCTGAGGAATGCTTCCAGCACCTTGTTGAATCTATGCCACGAAGAATTGAGGCAGTTCTGAAGGCAAAAGGGGGTCCAAACCCGTTACTAGCATGGGGTACCTAATAAAGTGGCGTGAGTGTATATATATATATATATATATATATATATATATATATATATATATATATATATATATATATATATATATATATATATATATATATATATATATATATATATATATATATATATATATATATATATATATATATATATATACATATATATATACATATATATATACATATATATATATATATATATACATATATACATATATACGTATATACATATATACATATATACATATATACATATATATATATATATATATATATATATATATATATATATATATATATATATATATATATATATATATTTATTTATTATTAATATTATAAAGTTTTGGGAGTTATACTATTTGTCTAATATTTGTTTTATTTTCCATAGAGTTGTATTTTCTCAAAAAAAGTCTAAACTGAGTTTCAAGTCAGTAAAAGTAGTATTTTAATATTAATGTTATAATAACTGATAATGGGTCCCAAAATATAGTGACATGTAATTGGCCTGTATACATGTTGGATAATGTATATTTGTCTGCAGAAGCTTACATTAGGGAATGGAAAAAACAGCATTATATTAAATATCAGATGAGACACTGTAATGGACGTAATGATTGGTTAAATGTCGAAAATTTCCATAGTAGCAGTCCCTGCTTCTTGGAAGAGCTCTGACTTATGTCACCTTCAGAATAAGAGAAAAGTATGGTCATTTCACTCACTCAACCACATATCCACTGGTAATTATGGTCATTATTTATGATGTTAGCGTGCACAAATTTAGAGAAGATTGGTCTAAAATATGATTATTTCATTTTTTGGTGCACAGCGTCTATGGAAATAAGTCCAAAGCCTTCTTTAAACAACCTATTTGTTGTATTTCAAAATAGCTTTCAAACTGGTTTCCCATTTTTGTCACACTGTAGATGATGAAAAAACACACGTGTGTGTCTTTTGCCTCATCTGCTCAGAGGTGGTTAGTTCAATGACAGGAGAATAGAGGGCTCTTTAATGAACAGAAGCCTGCAGACACACTCATGAATACAGAGTCAGTGACCTGCAGCTGTCTGGCATTATGTAACTTCAGTACAAGGATCAGCTCAATACACCAAACGCCCACTTTCAGAACCAAATAATACCCTGTCTCATTCATTACACACAATAGCACACTGCCTTGTGCTCTTGATTAAAGGGGTGGTTTACTGCTTTTTTTCTTTGCATGATTGTGTTTATGAGGTACAATACATGTTTTTGTGTTTTTCTTTTTTAAAAAGTCTTATTTTTCATAAATTTCAACTTTATTGTAAGCCGCTTTCTCCTCTGTCATTTAAACGAGCGGTTTACTTCCTGATTCTATGAAACCACTCCCTCAGAAACAGGCAGTGGGCTCAGATTGGTTAGTTTGGGCCGGTGTGTTGTGATTGGCTAAACTGTAGTGCACGTTGTCCGGATACTTCACGTCCATTACCTTTTACGGGCGAAAGTTGCATATGTGTTCCTGTCAAATGTAAATAATGGTGTCGATACTGCATGTATCAGTATGAGGCAGAATCAGACCCAGAAAGCGGCGATGAAGAGAGGCAAGCAGAACCTCACCACACACGGCTCTTACAAAACGTTCTGAATAGTAATTTGCCTATATATTTTTTAAACTTTATAGCAGCTACACGTTTGTTTTACACAATAGTATTGAACTGACTGGCTACTATATACCCAAACAGTGTTGGCATTGGTTTACGTTCTTGATTAAATCGAAAAATAACACCATAAAGTATATATACATGAAAAATACATTTACAAAATTAGTAAATATTCAAATTCAGATCCATAATGTTTGTATGCGTTTGTCGTAGACACAAAATAGCATAACTAAGTGGCTATAAAACCAGCGCTGGCATTTGATAAAACTAAAACATTACATCTAAAATTATACATGCAAATAAATGTAAAATTATCTTAGCCTTAGGGATGTGGCATAAATACATGGAAATGTATTTAAATACAAATACAAAATACTGTGTGGAAAAATGTATTTAAATCAAATACAAAATACTGTGTGGAAAATGTTTTTAAATACAAATTCAAAATACTGTGTGGAAAAATATATTTAAATACAAATACAGTATTTTGTATTTTGAAAATACAGAAAATACATGTGAAATTGGCGATTCAGTAAAGGCATCCCTATTTAGGCTGAAATCTATCTGGGCCTATTCTGAATGGCAACAATTATTTAGATGTGTGCAACTGACTTAGAAACTTTTGTTTTCATTTTATATAGCCTACCCCTTCCCTTCCCCAGCCCTGTAGGAAATACAAAACTACAAAAAAAAAAAAGTGTTAACCTATGTGTTTCAGACATCCATCTATCGCGATACCCTTTAGCACCTCCAGCTTTTCAGAAAGTTTGGGTTTAAGCAGGTACCGGATTAACCATTAGGGTAACTGGGCACTTGCCAGGGGCCCACGACATCTAAGGGGCCCTGGGCACCATGCAGGCGCGGAGTGGCAACTGAGAAAGTCTGGAGTTCCCGGTGGGCCGGTAGTGTTTTGAGGACGCGAGGGACGGTTCGATAAAACAGAGCGTATGTTTGCACTCAGTGACGACTGCACTAAAAAACTGCCACTGAGACGCCGATCACGTCACAGCTAAAGTGGCGTAGGTCGTAATGCGCTGAGCGCGTGAATCAGCTTTTGATGCGCAGCGCTCGGACCCGAGTTCGAAGCCTGCCTTTTGCTGAAGTCTCTTGTCCCTTTTCCCAACACATATGAGATATAAAATGTATAACCTAACACAGGTCTCTAGCAGGTTACTTTGCCAACGAACTAAAATCGAAACCATGACATGGACTTTTTGCGTTTATAAAACAGCACAAGACTTTAAGAATAGGCATCAGTGCTGGGTGATTTAAAGAAAAGTGTGCACTTTGCTCACGCGATCAGGATGGTCTTTTCTCCTAAATACAAGCTCAAGGGTTTATTTCTTGCAAGTGAAGAAATTAGGACAAAAGTATTTTAATTTTCCTATATTATAGTGTAATGTAGACTAAAATATACTTTTGAAATATTCATTTTCATTTATATAGTACATTTATAGGCTATATGGATTTTACGTCATAGGAATAATTATATAAACCATTATTACATTATTATAATGATTGTTTGGGATCCTAAAACTCCATTAATAATGTAATGTAGACTGAGACTCTCATAACTAAAAAGATGTTTGAGCCCTATTTATTGTCCTGGTACAAATTTAATGCTTTTTCTTTGTTCAACGAGCAGTTTGAAGCTCTTAATGTTGATCTCTCAGAGAGCATGAGATTGATGCATTTAACCTTAAAATGTACAAAATTTTCTTGCGGGGAGCATGCCCCCGAACCCCCCTAGAGGAACAGTAAATCAGTAAGACTATAAATGCTATATTAAGGGTCCACCCAACATAGTTTTACAAATTCCTATAGAAAAGAACAACCATTTATGAACTTTACTCCAGCATAGTTCAACAAAGTTAATTTTAAGTCAGTAAAACTGTAAATGCCATATTAAAATGTCCTTGGACAAAATATACATTTGGCCTGCCTAAGAGGGCGCCTACAAGACATTGTGCCCATGGGCCTCTGAACTCTTAATCCGGCCCTGAGTTTAAGGCGTCGTCTGTGTGGCCTATTGATTAAACCCGCAAATGAAAAACAAGCGCTCTACATGAGCTGAAGAGGGAATGATTGTGTTGAACCTCACAAACAGCTGTCTAACAGCTGCTCAAAGTATTTTGTAGTATTTTGAAAATACTAAAATACTCATCTTAAATGTATTTAAATACAAATTACATTTGATTTTTTCCAAAGGCTTTAAAATACAAAATAGTATTTTGTATTTCAAATACGTACTTTAAATACATGTATCTGAAATACTGCCCATCCCTACTTACAGGTTGTAGCCCAACAACTGCTGCCTCTGGTTTTAAAGTTGGAACTGCTTCATGTTTTAGTAACAGTGTCTTGTTGAATCCGGCATTGAATTCGTGGAGATTCTGGAAGCTGTCTTCCGTAAATGCGCAGCACAGAGAGCTAAATTATAATTGTCATTTTCAGGAACATAATCAAACATAAATTGTATCCGTTGTTGACGACGTACAGTGTCCGTGAGAAGAACCCAAACACAGAATACCTGACAGCTGGTGAACAAAACACACTTTCGATGAGCTGCAGAAATATGGCCATGCCTTTTTTGCATATTCCGGAGGGAGGGGTTGATGTAAATGTGTGGGTTAGTGACGTCTAAAACCCGGCTCTAGTCCGAAATCGAGTCGTTTTTGGCATTATACTTCCTCATTTTTAAAAGACGATATCTCTGCTTACATTGAACTTTCAGCGCTGCAACTTTGCAGATACTGTTCATGCACCAACAGCAACATTACACACTATTTAAAATGAAAAAAGTGAAATCGCAATCAACCACCCCTTTAACGAGAAAAAATTACTTTAACCAAGAAGAGGAAAATGTTGTTTTTTTTTGTTTTGTTTTTTTGAGCCATTAATTTTTTTCTAACTAATACATTATTACAAAATAATAAAATATAAGTGTTATTTCAATGTTGCACTTTTTTCATTAATGAAAATATGTAGTTGTGTTTGTTTAATATCAGCAATAAGTGTGGCTTAGCAAATAATTTTCAGAACTATAGATTTTATTAACAATAAATATATTACATTCATAATTAGTACATTTATAAAAATATTAGTTCAGAGCTAATTTTCCCTTCACCAGGTCTTATTTAATTTGTAAAGTGTAAAATGTTCAATGTTAAATCTTTCTTCATAAACAGTTCTGTCATATGCATATCCTTTAATATAAGTGTATATAACTATGTGTATGTGTGTGTGTGTGTGTGATTTCTCATAAATTCTAATTATTCACCCTCAGGAAACACTAGGTCTCTGAAAACTCAATCGCAAAGCCAAACAAATCACATGAAATGGATAATTATTAAATTGGCTTAAAACACTACTAATCTTGTTCAGATCAAAGAAATAGCTGAGAGCTTTAGAACAATTCTATGTGTGTGTGTGTTAATGTCTGTATTAATATTAGTTGCCTCTCACTTTTCCAGAGTTACTGAGTTGATGGGTTACAGTCCTGAAGATCTTCTCGGTTGATCTGCATATGACTTCTACCACGCTCTGGACTCCGAACAGTCACCAAGAGCCACCAGAACCGTATGTGTCATTAATTTCTGCCTTCAGCACTTATCTTTTTTTCACAAGTTGTACTTGTAGGTGTTATTGGAATTGAACACTTTTAGAGAATAGAAAATCATGTTTAATCTTATGACTGCTACAAAACACATACACTTCCTAAACATTGCCTTACGATTGCGTGCATCAAATCGAGGGCCATGTGAGCGAAGTCCGGGAAGAGGATTAGAGAGAGTGTTTCGGAAAGCAAGAGCTTCTAAGAAAGAGCAGCGGATCAGGTCAGCACAGGTGGCGAGGTTTGGTTCCCAAGGTCTACTGTTTCAACCCTTTAACACAGAACAAGTCAGCAATAAAACCACTCTGTGTGTAACTGCTATCTTGATATCTGAAACTTCACAGCTACACATGTTCTATACAGTATATGTACAGTACTTACACTTATGCAGACACATGCAAGTACACATTTGCAATCTCTAAATCTGCTCCGAATGCATATAAGCTATTGACCTCTTTTCCCCAGTGGTTTTTATAATACTTCTGAATCCTATTCATTGTCCATTGTATAAGTGGACAAGTATTTGTTCAGAATACCATGCATAAAATGTCCCTACTACATGACAGATATCACTGAAATATGTGAGACATCATACCTGTCTCTGTGTCCTAGACTCTCTAAAATAAAAAAGGGGGAGGCTTGCCCTCACTTTTTAGCCAATCAGAAATGTGCTCTGCCTTTTAATCGTTTTGCACATTCATAAAATATTTAGTTTGAAGAAATTAATACTTTATATTCAGCAAGAATATGTTAAATTTATCAAAAGTTACAGTAAAGAAATTCATAGACATTTGTGTAGCCCCGACCCTTTTCAGTGCTGCGTTCATTGTTTTCTGTCTTCTAGCTTGTATTTCCACAGCATGATGGATTTATGAATGAACTGTTTGTTTTGAAAATCTTCCCGAGTCTGCTGACATTTATGACATCCGCTTTAAACTTGACAATGCTCATGATAACTTTCATTAACTCTACGATAAGTAACTTCTCCTCGAACACCTATGCCATAAATATAATGAGCTGCCCCATAAAGAGATCATGACGGAGGCAACAGCGCGCAAACTGGACTTTTGGCTCATGAATGAAACTCGGCGTATGCCTAACCTCACAGGCCTGAGTGAGAAATATAAGACTATGCATCTTTGAAAGCAGAGTTAGACAGGAGTCAAAGGGTTAACCAGCCTAACCTTATAGTACTGTTATTCTTCAGCAATCGGGGTGATAGAAACTATCGGATGTTCATTGCTGGATTAGGGAGTCATGCATCATGCAGTCATGCATCAGATATCCTTTGGAAGTAATGAAGCAAAGAAAAACGTTCATTTTGTTTTTATCTGATGTAATAAAAAAATAATGTGATCAGATCACATTTGATGAATGTTTTTTTTTTTTTTTTTTCTATTTAGTTTCAGCGATGTGGGTATGACACAATCTAAAACACATGAAAAAAAGCATAGACCAGACTTCAACCGGAAGTTAACAACCGGATTCAACGCAGTGGCAGATCTTAAGTTGACGGTGGCAGCGTGCATTGTTTAGAGCAGAAAAAGGTGGATAGATTGTTCTGAGTGGGGTCACGGAGTATGCAGTCAAATAAACAACGTTCATCCACAAAAAACTAATTCTGAATGTTTAGCTGCTGCAAGACTTTTATTTTGAAAGACTTGCGTGAAAGCAGTCGACACTTCTGTCAGAGCCTGAGAAAAACACATTGTACTGATTCAGTAGCTGCTGTCAGATGATATATTGTCAGAGTATGCCAGTGTCATTAATCTAACATTATTTTTGTAGTTTTTTACAAAATAAGAAGTCTCTAACTTCAGAACTTTAGCATGGTATA
>JAQIUQ010002081.1:25000-125000 GCA_030378365.1 Hybognathus amarus
CACGCAAAAAATAATAATAATAAAAGACAAAAAACATAACAAAAGTATCATAAAAGTGATCTAATACGACTCGTCCGTTATATTAATATCATTATTTATTAATATGGTAGCTTTATGTGACGAACAAACTGCAATTTAAGTCGTTATATTATAATCACTGAAGAGCTTTACCTCTAGCTTTTAATCGCAGCCAAATCATTCAAAATGATTCGACTCGGAAGACTCTTTTCATTTCGACATTTGTGATTATTAAACCTTCTCTGTAACTGAACTTTCAGACAGATATGGCAGTCTTTTATTATATTTGACTGATGTGTCTGACTGTGCTGATGCAGGTGTCTCTCTCAGTGCTGCTGTTCGGATTAGAAAGATTCATTCATGCCAGCCGAACTGCTACAGAAGATTCATTCATGACATCGCCTCGACTCTCATGAACGCGTGCGCTCTATGACTTATTTCTATGTCATGAAAGGCCAATTGAGGCAAGCCTGGGGCAGATAATAATGGACTAAAGAAAACTGGGGGTAACAAATAAGGATCGGAGCCTAAAATTGAAATTTTCTCCAGGTATCTCCGTCTCTCTCTCTCTCATTCAAATAGGCAGTTTGGGCGGCCGTACCGGGCGAGTCGGTCGCAAATATGGCGGCGTTCTATTTATTGTGACGTAGGTGGCATCTATGAATATATATATATATATATATATATATATATATATATATATATATATATATATATATATATATATATATATATATATATATATATATATATTTAAAAGTCACACCAGGTAGTTTTTGCTCTTGGGTCCCATTGTTATATCCCATTATAAAACATACAACATAGACATCAGCCAGTTCTCTCTCGTCTTTTTACATCATCCTGCTGCCTGCACCTAATTGCCTTTTAAGCTTTCATTTATCTTTCTCTTTCTTGCTAAGCAGAGGTGAAACCTAATATCTGTTGACGTTCACAAACAGACTGTCCGCAGACAGCAAACAACGAGATATATACCCCCACCCACCCCGAATCAAATTGCATTTCAGACAAATTGCATTTCGCATACACGTTTGAGTTATGAATATCGATTCAAAAGAGCCTTATTGGATTGGCTCTATTAAGGATGACCGTAGCAGCCATTAGGACATCTTGAACCCCATTAGGAGTGACAGAGGAGATAAGAACAGTAGGCAGCTCCGGTGCTCCTCAGCCTGGCCAGGTGTCCCAGATTGCTCCATAATCAGATGCTGGATGTGGAGTGGCTTCTATCCACTGTGACGTTAACATGTAATTAGAGTCTTTTCAAAGTGTGTAGAGGAAGAAAAAGTGTTGATCTGGATTAGGATTGTTGAGAGGAAGAGAGTGGGGCTGCCTCGTGACTTTGAGTTTCAATCCACTTATTTGTCTCTTTCTTTTTCTCACCAGAGCTCATTTTCATCTCTTGAACTTTAAGAGCTTCTATCCTTTATCAAACAACCAGAAAAAAACAACCACCATTCCCATACATGAAGACAGTCTTATGAATTGTATAATCCTCTAAAGGAAATGCATATATATTTAGAAGCACTCTTCTTCCAGGGGGATGGTTCTGGATTTTCTGTCACTCTCTCCAATTCACTTTTGAGAGAAATTTTGCTCTGATTTCGTCTTCATAAGATTTGACTCTGATAGCATCTACACAGTCATTTTTTGTTTTTACAGACAAAGAAGTACAAATATGTAAAATAAGTCTCTGTGTATGTGATGTTTTAGCTCAAAATACTGCACAGATAATGTGAGGAAAATAAGTATTTGAACACCCTGCTATTTTCCAAGTTCTCCCACTTAGAAATCATGGAGGGTCTGAAATGGTCATCGTAGGTACATGTCCACTGTGAGAGACTTAATCTTAAAAAAAAAAAAGATCCTGAAATCACAATATATGATTTTTACTATTTATTTGTATGATACAGCTGCAAATATGTATTTGAACACCTGTCTATCAGCTAGAATTCTGCATGACCCTCAAAGACTGGCCTGTTGAGACTGGTTCACACAGGACGATTTTACAATTGTCTGCTGATTTTTTCAAACCTGAGAGACCCCACACACGGCGATTAAAAAATCACGGGTCTAACAGTTTTGGTCGTACAGTGTGGTGCGCTTTGACTCCCGAGCATTGCCAGGTCAGATGGAAAATCTTGCAAAATCCCTCGAGATTAAACGTGACTTCAGAGTAAATAATCATGGCGGATGAAGAGGATGCAGTGGCGATAGTGTGTAGTTTGTTTTTAACGAAAAAAAAACGTTCACCAGACTTTCTGGTGCGCCATACCACCGGGCGCCGGCTGTTTTGATTTTGTTTCCCGCCGGTGCTTCCTCTGCGCCTCGTCACCTCGATTTCTGATTGGCTACAAGGCACAGTTCACAGGCTGCATGCTCGTTTGTCCCCGTGGGACACCACACAGGAGGAGAAATCGGGCCTAAAAAAAATCCAACATGTTGGATATCCCCGATTTGAGATTGGAGCGGTTCCAGCAACCTTTCGAGCAGACGAGAGCAGTCTTAACACACCGCAGGAATATCTGATCAGATTATTTTACGATAATTAGAGCATCCTTAAGATTGTCGGAAGGGGTGAATCAGAGCTAAAATCTGCCTAATAATCCTGCCGTGTTAACCAGGCTTAAGTCTGCCTTTAAAATGTCCACCTCCACTCCATTTATTTTCCTAAATTAGATGCACCTGTTTGAGGTTGTTAGCTGCATAAAGACACCTGTCCACCCCATACAATCAGTAAGAATCCAACTACTAACATGGCCAAGACCAAAGAGCTGTCCAAAGACACTAGAGACAAAATTGTACACCTCCACAAGGCTGGAAAGGGCTACAGGGAAATTACCAAGCTTGGTGAAAAAAGGTCCACTGTTGGAGCAATCATTAGAAAATGGAAGAAGCTAAACATGACTGTCAATCTCCCTCGGACTGGGGCTCCATGCAACATCTCACCTCGTGGGGTCTCATTGATCCTAAGAAAGGTGAGAAATCAGCCCAGAACTACACAGGAGGAGCTGGTCAATGACCTGAAAAGAGCTGGGACGACCGTTCCCAAGGTTACTGTTGGTAAAACAGCCTCCTTCCCACAGTTAGAACACTGAAGATGGGTCAATGGCATTGGGACAATGACCCGAAGCACACAGCCAGGACAACCAAGGAGTGGCTCTGTAAGAAGCATATCATGGTTCTGGCGTGACCTAGCCAGTCTCCAGACCTCAACCCAATAGAGAATCTTTGGAGGGAGCTCAAACTCCATGTTTCTCAGTGACAGCCCAGAAACCTGACTGATCTAGAGAAGATCTGTGTGGAGGAGTGGGCCAAAATCCCTCCTGCAGTGTGTGCAAACCTGGTGAAAATCTACAGGAAACGTTTGACCTCTGTAATTGCAAACAAAGGCTACTGTACTGAATATTAACATCGATTTTTCTCAGGTGTTCAAATACTTATTTGCAGCTGTATCATATAAATATAAATAGTTAAAAATAAAAAATTCTGGATTTTTTTTTTATTAAGTCTCTCATAGAGTTAAGACATCTTTCTTCTTTCTTTTTTAAATAATTGCTACTGATGCCGGTAATTTGAACGGTAGTGTACAAAGAACAATATCTTTCCTATATTTTGAAACAATATGCATGATAATAAATGAAAGTTATTGTAGCTCAAACAGTAGAGCGTTGGTGGTTGCAACGCCAAAGTTATGTGTTCGATTCACAGTGAAATCAAGAACTGATAAGAATGTAAATGTGTACCTTGTAATGCAATGCTTTGTGTAAAAGCGTCTGTCAAATGCATAAATGCAAATGTATATTTAGTGGGGCCGAGCTTGTTGACTCAAGGACACTTGCCTCTTCTTAGAACCAACAGTACATTTTTCTATGCGACGTCCTTTCCAAATCGCAAGGCTTTCTACGACAATGCTGCCGCCCTGCAGAGCAGTGCAAGCACAGGCCGGGAATGAACCGTATGACCCGAAGCCAATGCTTTCCCACGACAGATCTGGACCGAGTCCAGGGCGAACGTGCCATGGAGACAGACTATCAAAACTCAGACCAGCAATCCCTCATTGTCTGCGTCTCTCTGTTTGTCTTGTTGCTTATGTTAGCGTTCCCTTGATGGGTCTGGCTGTCTGTCCCAGTTTGTTATAGCTACCAAAAACCCACTTAGTCATTAGACATATTGTTTTGGAGATCTCTGAGAAAGCATTTGGACCGACCGTTCAATCAAAACAAATCAGTACAAAATTGGGAAGAAAAAGTCAATTAAAAATACATTTGTGTTCTAAAAATGGCTTTTACATTACTTTCTGCTCTTTCCTCTTTCAGTGTGCAGTAAAGGCCAGGCTGTGAGTGGTCAGTACAGGATGTTGGCTAAGAATGGCGGCTATGTGTGGGTGGAGACCCAGGGTACCGTCATCTACAACAGTCGCAACTCCCAGCCCCAGTGCATTGTGTGCATCAACTACGTGCTGAGGTGAGGCAAAAAAAAAAAGAAAGGTGACAAAGCGTGGGATGTGTTTGTAAAGCATTTGCACTTTCTGTTCTCTGGCTCATCGAGACTTGTAATCCAATTAAATGATGTTAGTTTACCCAAAAATTAAAATGACACCATGATTTACTCACCATCCTAGGTGTATATGACATTCTTCTCTCAAATGAATACAATCTGAGTTATGTTATGATGAGCAATGTCCTGTCTCTCCAAGCTTTATAATGGCAGTGAATAGCTTTGTTGTGTTCCATTAAAGTGCATCCATCCATGTTAAAAATGATCCACACGGCTCTAAGGGGGTTAATAAAAGCCTTCTGAAGCGAAGCAATGCGTTCGTGTAAGAAAAATATAAACTTTTAACACTTAAAAATAACTAGCTTCCGGCAGACGGCCTACGCAGGTTGACTTTCGCCAAAAGAGGAACACTTGATGATGTATAATGTAAGAGTATCGGAAGCTTCGACACCTCTCACGGTTCAAACAAACAGAACCAGGCAACAAAATCAAGCTCCTCTGACATTTGTCTTTAAAAATAGTCGTTTTAGACTTCTAATTCGTGATTACTTTTTTGTTTTGTTTTATCCTCTGCGCTTGTGCGTCGTCATGCATCAAGGGTTACTGTTTCGTCATAGATCAATGCGTATGGCCGCCTGCCGTAAGCTAGTTATTGTAGTTGATAAAGTTTTAAAAATTGATGATTTTCTCACTTTAATGCATCGTTTTGTTTCAGAAGGCCTTTATTAACCCCCAAAACCCATGGGGCACTTTAATCATGGATGGATGCACTTATGGACTTATTCATTGCCATTATTAAGTTTAGACGCAGACAGGATATTTTTTAAATATAACTCTGATTGAATTCTTCTGAAAGAAGAATGTCATATACACCTAGGATGGCTTGAGGGTGAGTAAATCATGGGCAAATTTTCATTTTTGGGTGAACTATCACTTTAAAGAGATGGTACACCCAAAAATGATAACTATAATACTTTTTTTTTTCTGTGGAACATAAAAGGAGAAAGTTTGATTAATGTTCACACAACACAAAACTCGTCCTTTCTCTCTCACCTTTACTATTACAACGTAATGTTGCATGTACGGTGACACAAGAAGCTATCAACCTTCAATTGTGCTCTCTTTTCATAGTGACGTTGAGGAGAAATCCATGGTCTTCTCAATGGACCAGACTGAGTCTCTGTTCAAGCCTCACAGTTTGAACAATTTCTTCAGTCCAAATAAAAGAGCCCTGGGCAGTGATCCTGGGGAAGCGCTCTTCACCAAACTCAAAGAGGAGCCTGAAGACCTCACCCAGCTGGCACCTACACCCGGTGACACCATCATCTCTCTTGACTTTGGTGAGAACAATAAATAAAAAAAAACAATAAATATATATATATATATATATATATATATATATATATATATATATATATTGCTCACTATTGCACTATGTTGGTTTGTATGTATGTCTGAATGTTTAATAAAAAAAGGAATAAATTACATCCTAAAATATAATAGAAGACATAAAAAAAATATATATATATATATATTTGTATTATATATTTTTTGCAGTTTTGCACCAATATGGGATTTAGAATTTTACCAATATCAGGGGCAAAAAGCAAATTAGACATATAACAGCTGAATACTTAAGAAATAACATTCTTGTTTGTTTTTTTATTATTATTTTCAAAAGTCAAAACATAATAACAAAAAATATATAGGCCAACTATTGTTCAGAAGTTTGATGCAAGTTTTTTTTTTTTTTAAATAAAGCAAGCAATACTTTTACTATACAATGCAACTTTAAATTGATCAAAAGTTACAGTGAAGATATTTATAATGAAAAAAGATTTATATTTCAAATAAATGCTGTTGTTTTGAACTTTGTTGCATCGCTGTTTACACAGCTGTTTATAACACTGATGATAATAAGAAATGTTTCATGAGCACTAAATCATCATGTTAGAATGATTTCTGAAGGATCATGTGACACTGAAGATTAGAGTAATGATGCTAGAAATACAGCTTTGACATCAGAGGAGTAATTTAGATTTCAAATTATGTTATAATAGAAAACAATTCTTTTAAATTGTAATAATTCACAATAAAACTGTATATTTTGATAAACAAATGCAACCTTGGAGAGCATTAGAGACAACTTTTAAAAACACCAATACCTCAGAATGTTAAACGTTATAGTGTATTTTGCAATAAATGATTAATCTAATAATGAATAAATAATGAATAATTACTAATAAATATATAAGCAAATATTTAAAAAAAATCATTTCAAGTCATTTGGATTTTTCAACATTTATCCCCTAAAATTTTCTGTAACATTATGTTGGTGGGAATATTTTTGCCAATATACTAATTTGGTATTGTATTAAAGTAATTTCTTTTTAGATTTTTTTAAATAAAAAAAAACGAATTATCCTTTATTACAGCTGCCGTCGGCAACAATTTTTTTATCATATTCAGTGAAATCGACACTATAATCCGACAGAACAATATAAATAAAGTGGTTTTAGAAAAAAAAACGAGCTTCTAACTCCATCTGGAGCGTGTTATTTGTTTTGCAAAAATCCAGCGCTCCCTGTTAACTGTGTCCAATCAGCCCAGGGGTGTGAGATCTGACTGTCAATCACAGATCGGGCACATGCCACCCCTCACGCACGTTACAATTACATGCACATGCCTGAAGTTTGCGCAGTAAGGAAGAGTGATGGCGGAACACTAACAAACCAAGTAAGCTAATTTAGAGTATAAATTACGTTAGCAATTGTAATATAATTGGTAGATTAGCCAGGGCAGCATTCCTCCAAATAATCCATGGTGTTGATGAATGCTGATGAGACGGTCGCGTTCACAGAAAACCTGGTGCGCACGCACTCGAGCACAAACTCTGTGGGAGGGTATTCGTTGATAGTGGGGGAGGGCCATATGAGTTGTAAACATTCAAAATGTTGCCAAAGTCCACTCAATCAGCCATAGTTGCCGACGGCAGCTTTAAAATGCAGTAAAAAACAAATTGTAGGGACATCGTGTTTAACTTTCCTGACAATAATTATCTAATTAAAAAATCTTTATCTTCCTATTATTATTTTAGCATTGAGATGAAATCTTTTTTTTTTTTTTTTTTTTTTTTTTCAAGATTGACCCAACAATAACCGGTGTTAAAGAGGCAAGCATGTGCTGGGTTATTAGCTTGTGTAGTCTCAAAAAGGGCAAAAAAAACCAGTTAGTTAATCACCCCAGCTCATATATTGTTCTATCACTGTTTTTAAGCCACATCTGACTTCCTACAATACAAATATTTTCTTCAGGTGGGCCCCAGTATGAGGAACACCCAATGTACAGCAAAGTGTCTTCCGTTGCTGCTCCTGTTTCTCACTCTATTCATGATGGCCACAAGCCGAGCTATGCTGGAGACATGCCCAAGATGGCCGCCACTTTCTCGTGCCTCAAGCTCCGCCTCCCAGTTGTGCTACACCCAGCCTGAGCAGCTGCTCTACGGTAAACTCAAATACTAAATCTTCTTATCCTTATATATTTTGTTGATCACTGATCGCTGTACGGTATGTCTTCAATGCGTATCTATATATTGAACAGCCCAGCAGCCCTGGAGATTACTACACCCCAGTGGACAGTGAGCTGAAGGTGGAGCTGACAGAGAAACTGTTTTCCTTGGACACACAAGAGACAAAGACTACCTGCAACCAAGAGGTTAATACATATTCAGTCTGTAACATTAATCATATTTTATTAATATTTAAAGTGATAGTTCACCCAAAAATGAACATTCTTTCAGCATTCATTCACCCTCAGGTTGTTCCAAACTGTTATGATGTTTTGAAGAATATGGGTAACCTAACAGTTGATGGGCCCCATTAACTTCCATATCTATCCCTTTAATATCTTATATGTTTAAACATCTGCTTATGACTGCACACTGGAATTCTTTTTGTAAATTTGGTAGTAAATTTAACAAATAATTACAAAGAAACGGCAAGTCATGCATTCAATTACACAAAGTTTTCATACTCTAATTTAAAAACATACTCCAATTTGCAGTGAAATCTCTCTCTCTCTATAATCTGCAATCAGTTGCTCAAGCCTCTGTTACTAGCTCTAAAATTATGTTTGGGAATTAGCAACACACACAATAGTGTAAAGGACAAAAACTTGACAAACGTCTTGAAATCCATCAACTGAACAATGTTTGGTAACACTTACTTTATTTGAAGGGGTGTGCATAAGACTGACATGACACTGTCATAAACATGACATAACACCCGTGATGAACATGGAGTCTTTATGAATGTTTATGACTGTTGTCATTAAGTGTAATTCAGTAAATTATGACACTTTTAATGCAAAGTTGACATTGTTTAAAATGTCTTTGTTATGACAGCTTGACATTAACAAAGACAAAAATGTCTTTATGACAATTTGACATAACCAAGACAAAAATGTCTGTGTTACGACAACTTGACATTAACCAAGAAATCATGACCTGTCACAAATATGTCATAACAGGTCTAATTATCAAACTTAAAGAAGTTATTTAGCTTTGTGTTAACATTACATTACCCTATCATATGTTATGGTTGGTTTTAACTTTGGTTGTCATGACACAATTATAACTGTGACAAATATTTTACTTGTCCTCAAGTAAAGTGGAACACATTGTACTAGCTATAAAGATGTCATTAAGGGTCATTAGACTGTCAAATGCTTTAACAACAGTGTCATTAATATTTCCCCTTAACGTCAAGTAAAGTGGAACACGTTGGACTAGTTATAATTTCTTGGTTAATGTCAAGTTGTCATAACAAAGAAATTTCTATCTTTGTTAATATCAAGTTGACATAATCAAGACATTTTTGTCTAGGTTAATGTCATGTTGGCAACGAAGAATGTGACGTACTCAGCAGAGCAAGTTGATATATTATTAAACTTTTACCGTATCCAGTCCAGCTGTCAACATTGAACATTGAAAATAAGGGAGATTTCCCTGAATCCATCCCCAAAATAAGGGATTTTTTTACACGACCCACAAACTTTAAGAATAAAACACTAATCATTAAAAGTCTCAAGAGTTTATAACTAGCTACATATGTGTGAGGGAAAGAGACAGTGTGTCATTAAAAATATAATATCACAGAGAATGTTTACAGTAAATACTAATATCAGCTTACGAGGGAAATGGGGGCGGAGTAGTGGTGCTTGCTTGAGATGATTCGGGAGAGGTCCGTGCGCCTATACCGATCAGAGCGCGCGATGACACGGAGTAAAGCCTTTATCCTCGACGACACAGCACGACTGCGGCAAAAATGACAAGTTGATCGTTTCGCCACAGCTTTTTGTAACAGCGCGCGCGGCGCCGGCCGCATCCGAGGATGAACGACTAAAACCGAGTATGTCCGAGCTTGCTCTTACCGTCTCAACTCTGTCGTCATTATGTTAAGCCCGCCCGCCGACTCTATACACGATCTGATTGGCCCTACCAGAGTTTGTTTTTTCCACTTCGAAAGTCAACGGAGAGTTGCTAGACCACAATTTTGCGGCAAACTAATTTTTGCTGCCGCTAGGGTGCGTTGAGATTTCTAGGCTAATCCCGTTGAACCCATACAGTATAGGCTATGATCAGCGACCTATCGACATCAAGCTCCAAGCATCATGACAGAGCATCAAAGTAGACTAGTCAATTAGTCTGTGCAACCTCTAGTTAATATTAGATTCAGCGTGAAAAAAACAGGTGTTGCACATAGATTTTATTCTTTCTGGACCATGACCTCTTCTCTGACCCTTCCAGACTGACTTGAGTGATCTGGACTTGGAGACGCTGGCTCCCTGACATCCCCATGGACGGTGAGGACTTCCAGCTCAATCCCATCTGCCAGGAGGAGCCTGTATCTGAGGTTGGAGGCCTGGTAACCGAACAAGCAGAGTTTCAGCAACATTACAAGTCTCTTCCAGCCCTTGGAGTCACCTTCAGCAGATCCCTTCCAGCCCAACATGAGTTCAGGAAGGGATGAGCAGAGCGTCAACGGGGATCTGTGGAGTCATGGCCGTCTGTTCCCTATAGCAGGGGTCCCATGCAGATGCCTCCTTACCATGATCCCGCCAGCACCCCACTGTCCTCTATGGGAGGGCGTCAGAATCTGCAGTGGCCACCTGACCGTCCCATTACCCAGCAAGGCTGGAATGATGGATCCTTTAGCTGCAAAGCGCTCTTGCCAAACCGTGCCAGCAAATCGAATGCCATCTTATTTGCAAAGGTAATTCTGCATATAACAGGATGTTTCTCTTGGTTCAGTAGGATTTGCATTGGATGACACCTGTCTTTGTTTTTCAGACCCGTCGAGAACTTTGCGCAGAACTACAGAGATATGAGTCCAGTCTCGACTTGCTCTCGCTAACAGTTTCAAGCGCTCATTCACGCAGATGACCACGGTTGGTTCATTTTTAAATTGAAATGGCATGATTTGCTAAGTTTAATAACATAATACACTTCCAGGCAAAGGTTTAGACATTACTTTCCACAGTTTAGAGTTCTGATAGGCACATTTGACTGTCAATTTGTGAACACAACTTGGATAAGTTATGATGGGTAAACATGTCAGCTGTGTCAATTTCTTATTTTTAATAGTTCTTTTATTCGATTTTATTGATGTGTGAATAAAACTATATCCTATCGTTCAATAGTCAATCAATAATAATTCAGTAAGCTTTGTGGATTTTTATAGAAAACTAACACTGAGCTTTCAAATTCTGTCAATTTTAGGATGAAATTATAGCAATAAATATGATTTTTAATGTTGTGTGACAGATCGATGTAGTTGCAGCATCTATTCCTCTTTGCTAACACAAAATAAACAAGAATGAAGTTATGGAGCCATTCAATGTCTATGCCTAATTAGCTAAAAACAGATACTTTAGAGAGGAGCATTTTGCAAAATATAGGAACAATAGATTAGACTACTAAATAAGTCTTAAAGGTTTTTATTTTATATTTTATAAATGTATGCTATTTATGTAATATGTATTACTATTATAATGTACTGCATGTGTCAGTTTGTGTCTGCATATCTGTGCTGTATCCAAATTGCCCAAAAGGGATCTTAATAAAGTTTAACTTGACTTGACTTGATATTTCAAAATTATAAAACAAATATTTTTTAAAAATAATATATATATATATATATATATATATATATATATATATATATATATATATATATATATATATATATATATATATATATATATACATATATATATATATATATATACATATATATACATATATATACATATATATACATATATATACATATATATATATATATATATATATATATATATATATATATATATATATATATATACATACATTTCAGTCCCATATTTTTATGTTTAAATGGTATGTCCCACATAGTAAAGTCTTACATCATGCTATATGTTTTAGGTTGAGACACCTGCCACTAAGTCACAACAGACAGTGTGGAAGAGACTTCGGCATGAGAGTTGTGCCGTCATGGAGAGGAAATCACTCAGCTCTAGTGCTTTGTCAGGTATTACACTGAAGATTGATTATAAAGGCCCGTACACACCGGGATGAATTTCAGCGCACGTTATTCGTCAGCGTTTTTCAACACGTTTTTTTGTGTTCACGCCCAAGCGATTTTCACTGACGATGAGCCGAGTGAACATGCAAATTCATTGCCTGACATTAGATGGCGCCAATTTGCTCTGCAATACCACTCCTTATCAGTTTTCTTTTATCAAGATCTTTGTAGTCCCTGTCGCCTTTGTCATATAGTTATTTATGTTCTAACACCAACGAGAACAGCACCTCTACATTAATCTTGCCTCGCATCTTCCTCGTCTTGTTTCTTCCTGGCTGTGTAGACTGCGACACTACTTGGTGTATATCTTCTTTGCCACTCCGTATGTGTGCTCGGCAAGAACGTTTTGTTTTTGAGCGCCTCCAAGTTGTGTTTTACTGTAACTACAGAAGCTCCAAACACGTGAGCAAAGCGCCGATCTCATTGGTCGGATAGTTTTTCACGCGGCGCGTCAAACTAAAAAAAATATATATTTTTTTAAATGACGCTTTTACACATGGCGTTTTACGGGTCAGTGTGAACACTCACAGTGGCGGCCTTTGTTTAGTCACAAGGCGTAAAACGTCAGCAAATAATGCACGCGTAATTGTTCCGGTGTGAACAGGCCTTAAGTGGTGTTTTTAAAGGCCCGTGCACACCGGGACGAATATCAGCGCGCTTATTAGTCAGCATTTTTCAACACGTTTTTTGTGTTCACACCCAAGCGATTTTCACTGACGATGAGCCGAGTGAACGTGCAAATTAATTCCCTGACATTAGATGGTGCCAATTTGCTCTGCAATACCACTCCATAAAAGTTCTTTTTTATCAAGATGTTTGTAGTCCATGTCGCCTTTGTCAAATAGTTCTTTATGATCTAGCACCAGCGAGAACAGCAGCTCTACATTCATCTTGTCTTGCATCTTTCCTCGTCTTATTTTTCCTGGCTCTGTAGACGGCGTATGTCTTCTTCACCGTTGCATATGCGTGCTCGGCAAGACCGTTTTGTGTTTGAGCGCCCCCAAGTTGTGTTTTACTGTATCTTCAGAAGCTCCAAACACGTGAGCAAAAGCGCCAATCTCATTGGTCTTATAGTTTTTGACGCGGCGCGTCAAACTAAAAAAACAATCCCGAGGCGTTTTTTTTTTTTAAAATGACGCTTTTACGCGTGGCGTTTTACAGGTCGGTGTGAACAGTCACATTGGCGCCCTTTGTTTAGTCAAACAACACATTGGCGCCATTTGTTTCACTCACATTGGTGCCCTTTGTTTAGCTTGTTTAGGCATTAAACGTCAGCGAATAACGCACGCGAAATTCGTCCTGGTGTGAACAGGCCTTAAGTGGTGTTTTTAAGAAAACCTAAAAAAACTACATGGAAAAAAAAAACCTACACAAAAACTTGAAAGTTTGTTTTATTTACACGTGTAGCTGGTTGGTTTGTTTCATGGTTTTCAACTATTTAATGATGACGTTTTTTTTAAAATGAATGGGACAATTCCAGAACCAAGGCTGCTGAAATAGTGGATGGCACTGTTATGGCGCTTTTCCACTGCATGGTACGTCCTCGGTTCGGTTCGGTTCGGTACGGTTCTGAATCGGCGTGGAACAGTTCGGCTCGCTTCGCTTTTCCACTGCGTGGTACGACTCCAATTCGGTACGGACCAGTTCGGTTCGGTTTCGCTTAAGCTCTGTTGCTTTTCCACTGCAGTAGTACCGCTTCAAAGTGGGTGGGACTGATCGTTATTTGCACGTGCCTCTACTGCCATGACATCATCTTAAACGCGCCACATTTCAAACCCACAACACAGGAACAATGGAGCCTATCGAGGGGATGGAGTTCCTGATTCTCTGGCATGTGGATGTTTATAACTGCAAGACGGAAAAATTTGTTTAAAAGGAGGCTGTTGTCTACTGGTTATTAAATCGAGCGGGTTTCAGTGTCTCGTGTCGCAAATCCGATGACGCTAGTAGTGACGATTCTGTCTGACCAATCAGTGATCTGCAGTGTTTCACGTCACATTTCAGTACCGGTACGGTACGCTTGGAACCTCAACAAGACCAGGTACCATTTAAATCGACCCGAAGCGAGCCGTATCCATACCGTACCATGCAATGGAAAGCACCACAGGTGAGCTTGTACCGAACGTACTGTACCATACAGTGGAAAAGCGCCATTACACTTTATAGCAAAATGTTAGAAGATTTTAGCAGCTGAATCAATAATGAATTTAGCAGCTGAGAAAATGAATCAATAATCAAATGTATTTTTACTTAGACAAAGACATGGCTCATAATAGAGGCATGGAGCACCAGCACAGGAAGACCCAGTTTTCGGATGATCAGGCAGCAAAGCGCTTCCGAGAACAGTGTTGTAACTATAGAGAGTTCAACATTCAGCCTTTCTCCAAAATGGATGGTGAGCTCTTAAATGATACATTCACACATCTGCACTTGTACTTTATGCACTGTTGATGCTGATTCTCTGAACTGGTTGTGTTTCGCAGGAATCTGCGAGTCCGTCTGAATCGGGCCCTCCTTCGAGACCTACTCTCTGCCTGAACTGACGCGTTGACGACTGTGAGGTCAACGTCCGTTGCAAGGCAATCTTCATTTGCTGCAGGGCTGTGACCTTCTGAAGAGCATTAGACCAGGCCACTTAGACCAGTTTCTACATTATCCCACAGAAATGCAGTCTGTACTTTACCCAACCCTATCACTCATCTCACCCTCACCAACTTGACAATAACCATCCTAGCTTTTTAGCACACCTCGGCTCATGCTTATACACCCTCTCACAGTCATACCGTACCTCCCTGACTGCATACATGACAAATGTAGCTTTGATTCTATTTTTATTGTCTACATCTTCATAAATTATATACATGTGCTATTTTTTTAGTTGTGAGACATTTTCTGAACGAACTTAAGTATTTTTGGAGGAGTTTAAATGTTGTGTTGTCTTCGGCTGTGTTTCTCTGCTTGTCAGATGATTTAGCTTTTAGCATATTTATCTTATATTATCATATAGCATATCTCGTCTTTTCTCGATTAATGTCGGAAAAAGCAAGAAAGAAAAAAAGAATCTATTGTAAGCTACTTGTTTTTAAATGTTCTAACTTCTTTCATTTGTTCTAACTTTCCTACCTCTGACACATCTTTAAAGACCCTTTGAGATTAAAATGTCAGTTTTGATCTTGTCTATATGCTAGTGTAGTGGTTCCCAACCTGAAGTCCATGGTGTGTGTAATCCAAAGCCTCTTTATTAAATTATCAATAGTATTAACAAAAGTCTGCATACATATCCTGCTCTCCTTCCACTCGCTTCTCAACACTTCCCTCACATAAATGGGTTCGCTCTAAATGAAGGGGTTGCCAGATAGCTCTAAAAAAGCAACCTGGTATATATAATATATTGTGCTTTAGGTAGAAGATTGTATTAACCCCTTAACCATAAAATGGTCTTTGTTTCCTGTTTACACTTCTGGGCTTCGAGGTACTATACGACCCCAAAAATTGATTGATTGTACAAAAAATATATATTTTTAATCATACAAATAATATATCTTTTTTATTATTTACTTCTCATCTATTAATTAATGATGTGTTTTTGGAGATATAATGTACTTTTGTATCCATATACGACACCTCCTCAAATACACCATTAGCTTTAGCATTAGCATATGAAATGTTTTTGTTTTTTATGATACATTACATTTATGCTCTAGTACTTGGCCTTCATTTCTGTGTAAAAAAAAATGAAGGATTTTTCATTTGGATTTTTGGATTTTTGCTGGATTTCTGGATTTTTTTTCACACATGAAGAAAATATATGTAGTTTTTTTTTTTCACATTTCCCATTCATTTCAAATATGGGGTCATATTAACCCGAAGACCAGAAGTGTAAACATTTTTTTTACATACCTTTAGCACAACTGAATCAAGCCCAGTTTTTGTGTGTGTGTGTGTGTGTGTGTATAGATAGATAATGTATGAAAAGTCACAAAATCTTATTCCACTGAGATGAAGGGAATCTTTTTTTTTTTAAGTGAAAGTCGATTGGGTCGTATAGAATACATTATAGTAAGCAGAAATGGCAAAACTGTTCCAGAAGAACAATTATTAGACAACTGATATTACCAGTATTCTACTAAATGAAATGCAGGAAATGTAATTTATCATGAATAAAATAGTTCAATGTGAAATATAAAACAATCAAATTACATGGGTTATTATAATAAACCAACATATCCAACACGTAATGAGATGGGCTTCAATGACAAAAGGTTGGGAACCACTGTGCTAGTGTACTACTAAAAGCTAGACTTTTAAAAAATATATATATATTGATGACATCATCCTGCACTACAACAATTTCAGATAGTAAATAGCAAATCATGGTTCAAGACTTTACCATAACATAAAGGCCAAATTTTCAACCCAAACTTCCTGTTTCAGCAGGAAATTTCAACAAAGGAAAGAAAACTGCTCGCACGCCGTTTCATGGGGTCTTTAAGCCTTGTCTTCACTGACCACTTTCAATGTTTTTGTTATTCATGTGCCTTTGTTCAATTAGCAGCGATACTGTTTCTGTCTTTGATGTTTATTGCCTTATAGTGGAGACCACTTTAAAAACATATTTTTGTCAATTTAGCTGTAAACATACATATTTAAAGGAATATGCTCCAATATTTCTACTATAGATTTCTACTTTGGAAAAGTTAAGCGATTTTTTTTTTTTTTTGTTCTGGTACTTTGTCTTGTCTACTCAGTAGATGTGAACCAGAGTCCTTATAGAGTCTGCAGTGCTGGTGTCCTGTGTTTTGTTCTTGGTGGCATTTTCTGGAAATATGCAAATGCATATTACTTTTATTGGCAGGCCAGTACAGTTGGATTCAAAATTTAGAGTTTAAAAGATTTAAGTTTTAAGTTTTAGATATGTAGCATACTGGATCCTTTATTTGAATCTTAGTGATCTCTTTTGCATTGTTTAAAGATGGTGCTTTATGCACTCTGACCCATATGCATACATAACTTGCATTACTTGCATCTTTTTATTTGAATTGCCCTAAGGTTGTCTTTAAAGTTGAATCCTAAAGCATCCATATTGTCTATTTGTATGATGTCTGCAATATGTAATAATGTAGCAAGAACTATGGTTGTATGGTTATGCTTACACACATTCTCAAAGAATTTTCGATCTTCTGTTAAATTCTAATGTAAATGTAAACCCCCGTGGAAAAAAAAAAGTGTAACGTAAGATTTAAAGTAATTCAAGGTAGGTTTGGCACGCCATCCAGTTTTTAAAGCCAAAGACTGTTTTTGTGAGCAGACCGGAGATGTGTGTTTATGGTGGATTTGGGCAAATATGTATCTGAAAAGAGTGGCTATGCACAACTAAGCAAATCTAATAACAGCACAAGAGTGGCACGAAATGCATCTAGATCTCCAAAAGAGGAAAAAAAACGTGTAAATTGTATTATAAGATTATATGAAATTGTTCCCATTTTTAAGATTTTACCACAAATCTCTCCTAACTACAGGTGTCATTATCTAAAAAAAATAAAAAAATAAAAACTATAAAATAATAATATATATTTCCCTTTACATTTGACATGGAGTTGAAATAAAAATATTTATATTCTTTTTGTTTTGTTTTTAATTTAATAATTATTTGTATTTTACATTTTTATTATTTGAATTAAGAATTAGCTTTTTATCAGTTACAAACCCCTAAAGCATTTAAAGTTGTAGATTGTAATATATATATGTATATATGTATATATATATATATATATATATATATATATATATATATATATATATATATATATATATATATATATATATATATATATATATATGTATATATATATATATATATATATATATATATATATATATATATATAGTTTTCTCTTTGTATTTTCATATCAATGTGGTGCAAAATTATAAATCTGTGTGATACAGAAGTTAGATCAAAAGTAATCTAAAACTTGTCAAATAGTAGTCCAATTATATCACCTTAAATGTCTTCCTAACTACAATTTCCGTCATGTTCTGTGGTCTATCTGTAACGCGCTGACAATTTGTAGTTTCAAACCTAGATTTCACAGACTAGATTTCCATGCTCAAGCCTGGCATAGATTGACACTCCTATCTGGTACGGTGATAGACAGTTACAGTAGGAATGAGAGTAGGAAAGAGACTGGTAGACATAACAAGTGTCCAAGTTTTGTCAAGGTGGAACACTCTTTGTGTCTAGGGAAATAAATTGTTGTTCCCCAAATAAACCATCTACATTGAATTGATTTTTATGTCTGGGTCAGAAAAATTCACATGCTTCAGTGCCCAACAATGCTATAAAACAATGTTTATTACTTGAATTTTCAGATATTAATGCCAACGTAGGAAATGGTAAACTTGTGGTCCAGTCTGTAGTTTTCTCAAAGCAGTGCAGCCATGATGATGATGATGTTACAGTGATAGTTGTGTATTTGAATGTGCTGAGAGTACTGGTACATGTATGTCTCTACTCACACTGAAGGTCCATCACCAGACTGAGACCCCACAAACCCATTACGATATATGAATTTTGAATCATACTGCCCTTATTTGCTTGATTGGTTTCATGATTATTCTTTGACTTTAAAGACAACATTCAGGATGCTTATACGCAAATTAAGCAGGTTCTCATTAAAAAGTAAGCAAATACATATTTTAATATGCTAAATGTATATTGACATTAATATAATACTGTTATTATGATTATTGTTGACATTACTGTATGGGAAAATTTTACCCAATAAGTTGTATCTCTGCACTGATATCTTATTAAAGCATATCAATCTTATGTTGCTGGTTTCTTTTTCGTATTCATTCATAGTAAAATATCAGTCTTGTGCTTCTCTGTACCATTGTATAACTCATACATAAAATTACTTTTGCAGTATGGTTCATTATTTGGTAATACCATGATACTTCATGGAAAGGTCATTACTTTCATTTTTCAAGTGCCTGTTGGGACATGTACACTACTGCAATGCGCCTGCTCTGGAGTACAAGCAAAATCATGATACTCTGATGGCACAAGTGTGTTTTAGGTTGCTGTACACAAGTTATAACAGATGAACAAATAGATAAGATGATCTATTTGTGATTTAGATCATCAATGTTGATGTTGTGTTTAACATAATCATTATTTCACAATCATTTGACCTGAATCACTGAACTCATAGAGCCCAGTTTCTGAGAAAAATCAGAGCCCGTCTAACGGAGAGCCTTGGCACTTCCTATTAGCCCCATTGTGTATCATCTTGGTTGCAGTTCCAGTAGAATTCCACTGGAGGTGATCACGGGCGTGAGCAGAATGAATGGGAGTCTATGGGGCTAAACCGGCTAAATGTGTCTCTTTTACCTGCTTGTCGTTAAATTAACATCGATTTTGTTGTTGATTCTGCAAGTTCAATATTATAGGCCAAAAGTCGAATGAACGAGTACTTATGTCCTTTTGATTTCTTACAGGTTAGTCCGTTGTTGGCCGGAGCACGCTAGCATTCTGCTATTGTGTGACGTCATCACATTTTTGAACAGATTTTTAGAAGTGAACTTAAAAATGCAATTTTCAGCTGAGTGTATTATCTTAGCCCTCCCTTTTGAATGCAACTTTCAAATTACTTGACAAAAAAGTGAGAAAGAGGATTTCTGGGGTGAAACCAGCCAGTGCCAATTCTCTTCAATTAGACATTCTCTGGTAAGATTTGCTTTATCAATAAAGCAGCACTGGCCTTGTACAGCAATCATATTTTTAGCGTTTTCAATGAAACCAAATGATAACAAATGATGACAAAAACAATAAAAAGAGAACTTTAGAAATTATGTAGGCACACAGAGACATCAAGAATTAGGTATGAATCTCAGCAATGGTGACAAACAGATGCAGCAATGCATGGTGTGAGCCAACTTGCAACGCAACTTGCATTATTATTGTCACCATTGTTGAGTTTCACAGGCTGATTATAGATCTATTGTGTCTAAAAATTAAATCAATTTTTTTTTCTTTTGTATTTGAGACACATTTACATTCTATGGATTACCTTGTAAAATCATACAAATGTTATACTGTACAAGGCCAGGGCTGCTATAATTAATTAAGTTAACCTAAACTGGGCTCTATATGAGTTAAATGTGTACATTTTACTCAATTAAAATGGTTAACTTTTAAGTAATTCATTTGGTTAATTATTGCTCAATTTTAATTTGTTAAATTTAATTAATAATTTTGATTGTAATCTGTTGCCTCAATTTTAGTGATTAAATTTAACATTCAGTCATATTCATTTTTACAGTATTATGCAGTGTATGTCATTATTAGTAATATTTGCCATGTTTTAAAGTAATTCTGTCCATGTTTTTTTTAAACACATTGTTAGGCACTAAGCTTTTTTATAGATACCCGTGTTCAGTAGTTACATTCGGTAAATAACAAACCATAGGCTAATATAGTTTGGAAGCTGTGTAGTAGAACTTGGTAACACTTTAGTTTAAGGGTCCAATTCTCACTATTATAGTTGTTTATTATAATGCATATTACTAGAATATTGGCTGTTTATACTTAGTTCTAAAGCACACATTAATGCCTTATTCTGCATGAACAGATTCACCACTAATCCTACCCAATAATTAAATGCAACAAATACTTTACTAACTATTAATAAGCAGTAATTAGGAGTTTGAAGCAAAGGCATATTTAATTATAGTGTGTATTTATATTTGTATTTTATATTTCTATTTTGCTTTTATTTAATATATTTCAATTTTAGCTTTAGTAGCCTACTTATATTATGTTAATTTGGAAGACAAAATTTCAATTATTTCAATTAAAATATTTAAAAAATATATATTTAACAATAACAACACTGCTCATCCAATCAGAATTTAGAGTCAAAGGTGTCTTTTATAAAACAACTTTAGAAAACCGTAAAGCATTTGACCTGCATAAAACCCTTCAATACTTTCAATAATGTGCCTCCAGCTTCTGAAACAAATCAGATCAGCTATTCTCAAACTAAATACATCATCAATCACCATTAAGCTCTTGTGCGGCTCTGTCATAGCGGCAGTATGTTATTTCTTATCTCAATGGTATGCCACGGCTTAACCTATTTTATTTTTATTTTTTTTTTAAATAATGACAGGAAGATACACCTCCTGAACTTCTCAGAAAAGACACAACACAACTATTAAAGTAACTGACAAAAAAAATACAGCCACATTTCAGTAACGTGCTGAGAGGATAGACTGGTTTAAACTGACTTGAGGAAACTAGGCAAACCGTGTAACTCCTGGACCCTAAACTACAGGGGGAAACAGACAGGCCTCCTCTAAATGTTCCCACTAGCTATTGCCCTGCCCAGGAAAATAGCCAAAGGATGTTTGCCAGTGCTGACATGCTAATTAAAGGAAATTTCCATTAGCAAACTCGGTCCGTCTCAGCCATTGCTACCAATTTGTCAGTTTTGATGCCAAAGGGCATTACAGAGACTTTGTAAAAACCCAAATAGTGACCATGTGGATTAGAAAGGTCAAATGCACACAGTCAATGTCTGTAATGATCATTTCAATCCTTATAGGATGCCAAATCAATTGGTGTCCTTGGCTAACCCATAGGTTAACTGAGAGTTATCATGCACACAAACTTGAACGAATGTCCTCCTCCCTCACCACCTGTGGAGTCACTTTTGTGCTGAGATGTTTGCTGGATGTTCGCCTAGCCAAACCTCCTCTCTCATTTATTTGTTATTGTCCTTGTTATTTCTGTTTGGAATATGATCGCACATCCCTTTTTCGCTCTCAATCTTCCAAAGACAAATGGACTCAAACAGGGTGCCTGACACAGCTTCCCGTCTTTGCACAGGTACTGTGTCTGAGGCGCTGTATTAGCAAACACAAAAAAAATTGTCAAAGAAGTCAATCTGAAGTGCAATACCTCTGCCCAATTGACCATTTCGCAAAAGCCACGCCCCCTAGTTATTGTTACTATGCCTGTCAAAAACGACCAGCGCAATAGATTGCCAAGGGCGGGAAGAGGTACCCGAGCATGTCAGTGACCTTTTTTGAAGCAATACCTCAGCGATATCCTTCCAGATCGAGGCAAAAGGGGTTACAGTATGCAGTGGAGGGATATATTCAAAATATAAAAATACGCAATGAAGGAGACACGACTACTATCAAATGCAACCAGCACAGCCTTGAAGAAGATTTTATGAGCTGGTTCAGATTGTTTGGAGATAGAAATATATAACTGCATATTTAGTAATTTTGCCTCAGATACAGGATTATACCTTCACTTTAACAAGCAGGTTGTTCATTACCATGGCAATCTGTGCGAATTTTCATGTTTAAAAAGTAACTCTACATAAGAAACGGAAAGATGCAGATACCATACATTTTTAAAGGTTGTTTCTATTCTTACGATATTGATATATGAACTGATGTTGTCAAATATGCCTCATGATTTCCCTGTTGCGAACATGCACACCTCTAAACTGTAGTCTACGGGTGCTAAACTGCTAACGTTAGTTGACTGCTGCTCATATCCCCAAGAATATCATGATTTAAAGGCATATTCACCGGGTTTTCATATTAAACTGATGTTATTCCCTTAACTAAGACGAGTCAATACATACCTCTCTCGTCTCAGTGCGTGCACTATATCGCTCTGTATTGCCGCAAAACTATGTTAGGTATTATTGCGCCAAGTCGAAGTGCTCAAAAGCACTTTTTATGGTATTCCGCCATACAATATAGTCATCAACTTTAAACGCTTAGAAAAACACAACGTTTTATTTTTTGTCACCAGACTAGGTCGAGTTACTCTACTCGAGTAACTGTGTTTAAATAGGGAAAATGAGGAAGTGTTTGGTGGCTTCTCTTTGTGGCCCATATTTAATGCACTGGGCTAAGCTAAGTGCGACAATACAGAGCGATATAGTGCACGCACTGAGACGAGAGAGGTATGTATCAACTCGTCTTAGTTAAGGGAATAACATAGTTTAATATGAAAAGCCGGTGGAGTATCCCTTTAACAAGCAGGTTGTTCATTACCACGATAACCGTGCGATTTTCATCTTTAAAAAGTAACTCTACATAAGAAATGGAAAGATGCAGATACCATACATTTTTAAAGGTTATTTTTATTCTTTACCATATTGATATATGAACTGATGTTGTCAAATATGCCTCATTATTTCCCTATTGCGAACATGCACGCCTCTAAACTGTATAGTCAACGGGTGCTAAACTGCTAACGTTAGTTGACTGCTGCTCATTTCCCCCCAAGAATATCACGATTTAAGGCCAATTTATACTTCCGCGTCGAGGGTACGCCGTAGTGTATGGTGTAGGCTACGCACGTAGGCGACGAGGTTGTGAGCATTTATACTTCTGCATTCAGGTCTTGGTTGCTCTGCAGTACTGCTCCAAACGCTAGTTGGCGGCGGAGGGTTTTAATATTCCACTGTGTTTAGATTCCTCGAGGCTAGGTTACTACAAGCAATGGCGACTGAAAGAGAGCGGATCATGTTGGAGTTGGAGCTTATTGAGGTGGAAAAACAGTTCATTTTAGTGAAATTACTAAAACTAAAAGGCAGAAACGAGAGAAGACGTTGGAGGAGATGGTACTTGCGGAAATGCGTTGGAGGAAATGCGATGCTACCAAGCCGGCCAATCACAGATCTTGCAGTCCGCGTCGTCGCGATGTGTTGTTACATTTTTGAGGAGGTCCACGTCAGGCTACAGCGAAGGGTACGTGGTATGGTATGCATCTGTGCGCATGCTACGCCGTACCCACTGCGCGCACCCTACGCAGAAGTATAAATTGGCCTTAAATTGTGATATTCTAATCGGAATCTTAATATGTGAGGTGGATGGATTATTTCGGCAAAGGAGAAGTGCTCACTAGCACAGATTTTTACACATTTGTGAATAATATTTGAGAGAAATAGGTATTTTGTGTACATATAAAAGTCTCAGATTTTTGCGTTAAGCTCATGCCATTTTTCATGAACTGAACTCAAAAATCTAAGACTTTTTATATGTACACAAAATAGCTATTTCACTCAAATATTATTAAAAAGAGTGTGGCGTTCATAATTTTGTTCAGTGTAGCTTACTGCTAGTCTCATATAGCCAACAAACACACACATAGAATAGCATTATAATTTTCAACACACTCAAATGCTGTTTAGTATGATAGTGTAACATTAGACCAAGTGAAACAGCACTGAGTAACCTCAAGTTTAATTCGTCAAATTATACTGACCTGTGTGAGAATTAATTCAGCTCTTGCGGGGTAGTTCGGTAAAATGAAATGTCCTCATTCTATTCTCTTTCTATCTGCGGGATTCGTGTGAGGCGCTGAAATCTGTCTCTCATTAGCATTCGCATCATGCTTCAAACCACAGGAATGTTAAAAAAGCATGAATGTTTTCACTCATCCATAAACATTTTTAGGTCCGTCAGCATGACAGCAAGTTCCATGATTCCGCTTATTCACTGCGTCATCAATATACACCTGATATTATAGATAAGAGTTTCAGCGACCACTAGCAGCGACACAAATGACATAATTTAGCTTTAATGTAGGTTTTTGGTTACTTGAGTCTGCTGTAATACTATTGAGAAAATACCTGTGAGGAGAGATGAGTTGTGATGTCCAACACATCTAAATAAAAGGAGAAATGGTGCATGTCAAATTTGTGAAGAGCAGCATTGAGCAGCTGAGGCTCTTATCTGGCTTCAGTAAGGGACATACACACCGTAATGAGAATGAACTCTTGCTTAATCATTATTTATTATGGAAGCAATCACAGGAAAAAAAAACACTGGGAGAAATCATAGAAAATAAGCAAAACAGTTTATCAGATGAGAGACTTCTCTTCCTCTGCGTCTTCCCTAGGGGCATTTTATCACGTGGACCATTTCGCTTAAAGCACAGACGCGAGCCCAAACTTCACCCTCCTCAGGGGCAAGCGCATGCTTCTCAATCATAATAATCCCCTCCTGGAGGCTTTGTGTGTTTCTTCCTTCCCATGGACACAGGACTAGACTCCTTATGAACGCCAGACTTCCACTCTTTCCCCAACTACAAAGATTTCTTTTTTGGATCAGTTGATTCAAAGATGTCTGATCCTTATAGTGCACAAGAAAACAAAGTGCAGGAAAATAGGAGGGTCTGCCAATTCAGCCCATAGGGCTTCCTCTTTCGTTAATGGTCCAAAACAGTGGTTACCAATAGTAGCTATTGCACAACTGGCTGAGAAATAATTCTTTTAAAAATAATAATGGTCATTTCCACACGCACACACCCAACCACACTAATATTTCCAGTCACTTCACCTTTGTGTACTTCACAATTATACAAAACCACGGTTACTCTTTTCAATCTAATGAAAGTGAATGATAAAATCTTCAATTTCTTAAAATGAATAATGATTACAAAACTCCAAAATTAAAGCAAATTTAAGTTTTAAAGCTTGCTCTTATTTTTTAAACATCCAGACACATTAGCTCAACCAATGGTACTGAATGAGTTTATCCATTATGGGACTATCCATTTGTCTTTATAAGCTTTACAAGCATTACAAGCCAGGGGAAAAAAAACCCTCTGTAGAATACCCAGAAATGTAAAATAACTAAAAAACAATTCACTAGATTTGTTGGACTGAAAATACTTTCATATGTGAACTCAAAAACCTCTCCATAGACCTTTTACTAGGCTCTCTATCTTGTGTAATTGGAACATTACAAATAGTGCAGTCATCTGGAGTGATGTTAGCAGTGTTTGCCAGCATGTTAGGACACTGATAATTATCTTAAGCAAGATGCTGAATTCCCAGAGCTCAATTGTAATGCATCATAATGGGTTTGGATTTATATAGACCAAGTGCACTTGTCCTTAACTTCTGTCCTTAACCCTGTTCTACCAAATGTGGCACTGAAAGAATTGCTGAAATCACATTGTGAAAATAGTTTCTGCACTAAACTCAGCACTCTAAGTAGCTTGGACAAAATGTTTTGTATTTTCAAACATCTAAAGTGGGAATTTTCTCTGTTGTTGAACACACGTGTTACTGCTCCAAGACTTGGGTTGAGAATCCAAATGCAGGTTTATTAGGGCAAGAACAGGCAATAAATCAAAAGTAAGTCACAGGTAATGATAATAATAATATGTGTATTTTTTTATAGTGCCTTTCAGGAACCCAAGGTCGCTTACTAAAAAATAAAATAAAAAAATTAATACAAATAGTAGATAGACAAAAAAAGCAGTCAGCTTTTTAGGCTTTATCAAGAGAAATAAGCAGAGAAGCAGATGGATACAAGAGAGAGTAGAGGCGAGAGGATAGAATTGAAAATGAATTATTAAGCATGTTAAATATACGAATTTTCAATTTTGATTTGAAGATTTGTACGTTGTCGATGGCACAAAGATTGGGGGCAGCTCATTACATAGCTTTAAACCTGTTAGTTTAAACCTGGGGATGACAATCAAATTGTCGTTGCTAGATCTAAGAGGCCGTGCAAGAAGATATGGTTGCGGGATCGTGACAAGCTTTATAAACTAATGGCGCTTTTCCACCACACAGTCAGCTCGACTCAACTCGACTTGGCTCGGCTTTGTTTGGTTTTCCACTGTGTAAAAGTTGTACCTGTTCCTGCTTTCGTGTACTTTTTTTTGTACCACCTTCGGCGAGGTTCTGAGCGAGCTAAGGCAATATTAAAATGTCTACGTGAAAACAATGCCGACTGCTGATTGGTCAGAGAGAATCGTGCACCATTTACTGCGATCAACATTACACGCACCAGATGGAGTATTTAGGATAACCCCGCTATTTTGCAAAAAAGATTGACAGGGCAACGAGGAACGATAAGGGCTATGATCGACCGGGTACTATTTGTGGCGGTACTGTCTGCAATGTAAAATGGAGCCGAGCCGGTACTGGTATTGGAAAAGTGCCGTAGACTAATTTCTTTAACTGGATGTGATTGACCACAAGAAGCCAGTGAAGTTGATGTAAGGATGGGGTAATATGTGCAGATTTTTTGTTATATGGAAGTGCGTGAGCAGCAGAGTTTTGTACCAAAGGTGATGTATTGCTTTGGTAGGTAGGCCGCTGTATAGGAATTACAGTAGTCCAATCTGGAAGTTATGAAAGTATGAATAACAGTTTCAGCCCCTCCAAAGTTAAGAGAAGGACATATACAAACAATGTGCCGCATGTGAAAGAAGCATGATTTAACAGTCTAAACGGTAATGAATAACGTGGAGTCAAAACAAAACTCCCAGGTTCTGCAGTTTTTGACATGTCATGTCAAGAAATACAGAATGTCATGCCTGCAAACTCTGTGATTTGGGGCCAATTAACAGAATTTCAGTTTTCCCAGCATTAAGCTGTAAGAAGTCATGAGACATCCATGTTTTAAGTTCCTGAAGGCAGGAAATAACAGAAGCGGTTAGGCCGAGTTGGGGTTAATCGTGAAATAAATTTGAATATCATCAGTGTAACTATGAAAGTTGAGACCATGCTGACTGACTATCTGGCTCAATGGCAACGAATAAATGAGAAACAGAAGGGGACCAATTACAGAGCCTTGAGGTAACACCACGAGATATAGTGAAAGTGCGGGATTCAGATTCTCACCAATCCTAACAGAATTGCTGTCTATCCGATAGATATGAAACCAACCACTTAAAGAGCCGCACCAGCTGATACTTATTGAAGACAGTCAAGAAAAGAAGAGAAGAGTGTCAAATGCTGCAAGGCCAACTATCCAAATGAGAAAAAAGGGCAGAGAAAGTAATCCAGAAAACAGGCAGGTAATAAATAAAAATTAAAAAAAGACACTGAAAACCAGGATAATGCTCTGTAAACGCATTATAATGACACACAAGACTTTGCAATGAATGAGTGAGTGAAAACACAGAGCTCAGGGTATATTTACAAGACAACAATATGCTTAAAACACTGTATTCCGTTGCCAGGCCATTAGATGGCGATGAAACACTACAGATGGAACACATAATATGTATGTGCCTGACGTCATCCTTTTCAGAGAATTGCGTTTTTGTTGTTTACACAGAAACGGCAGTGTTGGGGAAGCTACTCCTGAAACTGTAGTTTGACAAGCAACAAGCTACTCATAAGTTAAAGTAGTTTAACTACAGTCAAGCTACCCGTTTATAAAAAGTAGCTTGCTACACTACAAGTTACAATCAAAAAGTAGCTAGCTACATTGAAACTACTTTTGCTTTTTGAAGAACGTATATTATAAATAACTGAATAAGTGTCTGAGGAATGTTTTAAGTAAAATATTTAGTGTTTAAAACAAGGCAATGCAAAAAGAACCACTAGCCGCAAGATGCGTGATTAAACAACAGGTGGCGGTAATGGCAAAAAATGAGTTATCCTTGCATCCAATATCCTTTATTGAAGAATATACCTTGCATCGCGCTGATTCGCGCAGGCTCGACAATGTAGCAATGTAGCTTTTGCTCGCGCTACACCGCTACTTGCTGTAAAAAGTAGTTAGCTACTGGAAAAGCTACACTGTTTTAAAAAGCAACTGAGCTACTGCCAAGCTACTGAAAAATTTAGTTAAGTTAGTAGCTATCGCTACTCTGTAGTTAACTACTCCCCAACAATGAGAAACGGTTTTCAAAAAGTTGCACTTTGAAACACGTTTTCAAAAATTTTGCCTTTTGGGGCACCTAAAATGCTGTTGTCGTACGGCCAAAGTGCATACAAAGTTTTACGTTCTTAAGTTGAAAACGGTGTCGTGTTAACAGTCCCATTGTCAGGCAAACACAAATGAGTTAAATCACACACAGGTGGAATGAATGAGACCATAATGAGTCATTGTGTTATGGGAAGTAGTTCAAGATTGGAAAACAGGAGACTGAAAGAGTGTCCCTATAGGGTGCTTTAGAGTGTTTGTAATGAGTCCTGTCCAATGTCGTGATTCCAGGTGAGACAAAAACACTAGATTGAACTTGGCACTATCTATTTTATGGGGACACTTGGTGTTATATATTTAGCATAATTTATCATTTTCACAATTTATCATATGACATTTATTAAGGGGTTATGTGAAGATTGTTTTCGTTCACTTATCTTAAAAGTTGCTATATATTTTTTTAGCCAAATAAATTTTAAAATTGATAGCTTTAAATTGTTGAATGGTGATAATTAATGTTTAAAATTGATTAAAAAAAGATGTCAGTATACAGGTATTGGTTACAGAGAGCATACAAATGTGCCATTAAACAACCTTTTTTAATACTGTCTTTTTTGTTTCTACATTAATTTGGAGATTAACTGTGTAATTATTACATTATAAAATATATTTAAGACAAGCCATCTTGTGCAATTATAATAAAATTATCCCAATATAAAAACACAAATACAGTGAATAAACATTTAGGTGAGATTTGCAATGGTAATTTTTTTTTTAAAATCAATGTTTATATGTAAATAAAAGCCTTAATTAAATATGCCATCATGTAAAGTGTTCTCTTCAGAAGAAATTTCCTAGACTTTAAATGGGTGGACAAAAATATGATAATGGTAAAAATATCAATTTTTCAAGGTATTCGTTTTAAAATAGTATTGTGGCAACAATCCAGCGTAGGGTGCAACAATGGTTTTTTTTTTACATTTTACATACAGTTGTGAAACACAGCTCTATTATTTCTAACCCCAGCACTTTCTTCTGTATTATGAAGACATAAACCTTGTGGCCTTTGCGATGTCCTCTTTGCATTTCCCAGGTCATTCAAATGATTCAGTGATTCAAGACCTGCATCTGAAATCACATGTTTTTGTAGCGAAAATCATTATGTAAAAAGCATAGTATATCCAAATCTACAATATTCATAAAAGAGTAGGCAAAAGGCCCAGATGACCAACTACTTGTGGCTAGATTCTTGAATTGTGCATATGATGAACACTTTACTATCCCATGAGGCCACGGAGAAGAGTTGTGTGAATGGTATTGAAGTGACCTTGTTAATATGATGCTGAATGTAGTAGCCAACATCCAGATTATATTCATACAACACACGTTCATGTTAGAACATTGCGAATATGCTTATTCCTACTCCAAGAGGAGCCTATGTGATTTGGTATGCAGCCATGTTAAAAAGTCACTAGATAAAGGACTGCTTGTGTTCTTGTGGAGCTATCAGCCAATCATTCATAACCATCATGAAGTCATTTACAGGCGGGATCTGAAGTGAGTTACATGGTTTAGTTTTTCAAATCATGTGCTTCGATGGTTCAGCCAACCAGCTGCCACTGAGATGAACCAAGGGAGTAATCCATCAGCCGGAAGTTTGAAGCCTCGCGGGAGCCGCCATTGTAGCAGAACTTCACATGCTGTTGGCATTCCATTGACTCCCATTCATTTTGTTGTCATTTTGACAGCAAATAACTTTACATCTGAGGCGTCCAAAGACTTCATTTGTCCATCATTTATTCCTAAGGAAACACGACAATGTATAAAAGACTCCACTACTTTGTATCATGACGTTACGCCCCATAGAAGCCATTTTTGTAAAAATAGGCTAAAGATTGCATCATAAACCACAGGACTTTCTGTTGCACAATAAAGACATCACTGTATAGGCAGGAGGAGAAGCTCGCAGGCAATCTTTTACTGTCTATGAGGCAATCGGGGGGACATGGAGGCACAAAGTCAAGTGAGAAGCCCATAGAGTCTATAAAAGCAACAGGAACAAAATATTTCAGAACAAGATATTTTTAAAGGGAATTAGGTGATTTAGATTTGTCTTAGCACAGCTACTAGAAGATTTACAACTGTTGGACTGTCGTCAAGCTCAGGTTTGAGCCTGCGCAGTAGCACAGACATCAGACAGGAAGTGCAATAATCGGACTTCAGTCTTCTCAGCTGAAATCGATGGGGTCGCTCTGTCCATTTCTTTTAAGGCCATTGCACACTGAGTACAAAATTTTCGAATGCGTTTTTCCGTGTTCGTCAGCCTTAAAATTCGTCACGCATAGAAACCTTGCACACCGAGTCCGATGCGAATATTTATTAAACCTTGCGGAAAAAACGCAAAAATACCAAATGGATTCGTCAAGCAGTGAGGATGATTTTGTTGCCCTCTCTCTTATTGAAAAGAGAAAGAAAGAGAAAATATTACGTCCATCCAATCCTGAAATTGCGCCGAGAGGAAGGCGAGTTTCACCTCCTTATAAGGAGTAGTGAATTTATCCCTAGCGATTCAAAATTTACTTCAGAATGTCAGTGGGACAGTTCGATGCTTTGCTAGCGATTCTGGAAAATTTCGGATTTGGAATTTTCAACTCGAGTGTGCAATGGCCTTTACTGTCTATGAGATGAACGGGATGCTAACGGACAACTTCCTTCAGGTATTATAGATCTCCTTGAAGTGACTTATTTCTACAGCTTAAGCCCTATTTGACAAGGGATTAAGATCACAGACAAACTATGCAATTATTACAGACTATTACAGGTCACCAGATAATACTAATCCCAGTGCGAATCAGGGCTTTAGAATTTGATAGGGTGCTTTTCTGTCTTGATTTACAGCAGGGATTCTCAAACTCGGTCCTGGAGGGCTGCTGTCCTGTAGAGTTTAGCTCCAACCCTGATCAAACTCACCTGAGCCAAGCTAATCAAGGTCTTTGGGATCACTAGAAACTCACAGGTGTTTGATCAGGGATAGAGCTAAACTCTGCAGGACAGTGACCCTCCAGGACTGAGTTTGAGGAACCCTGATTTACAGGAACCTTGGAAACAGCAATGCATAGGCCTACTTTCCTCGGTAACGCTTCCTTTTTACAGTCCAGTTACCCATGTAAATACTATTTACTTATTTTAGTAACTATAATTACTGGGTAATAACTGATGTACTAACCCTGAACCTACCCCTAAACCTACCCCTGTTCCATGTACTTTCCTTATATTAGCCAGTACTGTCTAGGTAAGTACACTGTTAAGTACACTGTAAGTACTGTACTGTAAAAGGAAGCGGTACCCTTTCCTCAAATAAGTAAACGGTAAAGCTTTGATTCAGTGCAACTGCACGTTTCATCTCTTGTTCAAGAAGAGTGATGGATAGTTGCCCAAATCACATGCAAAAACAACTAAATACTCAAACCTTCACATTTATTCAAGTTTCAAATGCTATTTCTCTCGTTAAGCAAACTTGACCTGCTTTCTGTCAACAGAATGGGTTTAAATCAGCAGGACTTTGACATGTGCAAGAGCAACTCTTGTTTGTAGTAAACATCTCTCAGCTGTGTGACCACATGCTAACAGCCAATCAGAATCCTCTTCTGCATAAATGCTAATCGTGCTTTTGCTATATCCTCCCTGATGTGATGTGATGACTTTATTGGATTGTATTATGTCCCCCGCATCACCTTGTCTCCGCCCAAGTCCACACTGTCCCCAGAGCCCACAGTGCTTCCATGTGTACCAGAAAACCCGGCAGGCCTGTGGGCGGCTCTGTCCTCACCCTGGAATGGGAGGCAGTGTATCCTCTGAGAGTTTTCCAGTTTGAAACACAGCGAGGCGTCAGTGATTTAATTGCTACTTCTAAGCGGAATGCGTGAGAGGGGTGAAGCACAGGATGGAGCATGGGGCTTTTAATTAATGCCTAATGATGTCACAATTAATTCCCCTCTCTGTTACAGTGGTGCATTTCTTCTCTCTGTGTCCATTCCGTCCATCCAGTCCATTGCTCTATCTATTCTGTGTCTTGCTTCTGTCTATCTGTCACTCTGTCTCTATCTATCTTCTATCTCTCTATACTCTATCTATCTATCTATCTATCTATCTATCTCTATCTATCTATCTATCTATCTATCTATCATCCATCATCCATCCATCCATCCATCCATCCATCCATCGTTCTATCGTTCTATCGTTCTATCATTCTATTCGTCTGTCCATCCATCCATCCATCCATCCATCCATCCATCCATCCATCCATCCATCCATCCATCCATCCATCCATCCATCCATCCATCCATCCATCCATTGCTAGTGCTTCACCAAAATTGCAATTTTTTAATCCAAAAATACAGCAAAGACAGTAATATTGTGATTTTTCATCAGCCATTTTTGATTTTAGTCAGTTGTGCTGTTTTTGTGGGAACCATGAAGCTTTTAGTGGAATATATTTGTGGAAACTGTGATAAATGTTAAGGTTCTTTGATGAATAAAAAGTTCAAAAGTCATTTATTTGAAAAAGATTTTTTTTTGTAACATTAAGGATGTTTTTGCTGTCACTTTTGATCAATTTAATAAATCATTGCTGATTTTTTTTAAATTACTGTCCTCAATTTTTTTTACAGTTTTTCTCCATTGGTTTGGCTCATTTCTTGAAACAGAAATTACATTCTCAAAACTCTTAGATCATTTGGCAAAACAGTCTTACAGTTCAGCACAACACGTATAGCTCACTTGCAAAAGCTCATATCTCTCCTAAGCACTGCAAGTCAAAATGTTTAGATGTTTTGTCACTATGGCAAGAGGACCATTGAAATATCCCTCATATCCACCTTTCAGTCTTAGCCCAGTCCTTCATTGACAATGGTTGCTTTACTGTTTTTGGTCTAGCTAACAGAATACAATTGTGTATAAATTGAAATTGTTTGGATTTTACGGTAAGAGTAGCCTCCTAAGATTTGACACCACACATTGCACTCAGAACTGCCAAGGAGATTATAACCATTATCATTCACACACATAAAGTGATTTCCATACATCAGATGTAAAGGAAATGAACAATTGCCAAGTAGTTTGGAGGGTTTGTCCATGTTGTTTTGAGAATGCAATTTCTGTTTCAAGAAATGAGCCAAACCAATGGAGAAAAACTAATTGCTGTGTGTGTGTGGGTTTATTTTATTCTATAATTTTTAGTTTGGTTTAGCTAAAAAGTTTCCCATTTATTTGTGTTGTTCTGTATTCTGTGTCAGGTCCAAAGTTTGACAAAATACATTAATCATAATTGTGTATTCACTAATCCTCTTCACTGAGCAGCACAAAGAAATTGCATAAGTTCGCCCACACGTTCTTTTTTTGCCAATGATCAGGCCTGTGTGTCAGGAAGAGGCCAAATTTAAGTGACGAAAGCCAAAAGGTTACACTCTATCAGTATAAAAACAGAGGACCACTGAGAGGGAGGAAATCCGCAAGGAAAGAAAACGAAACAGATAGCTCGAAATAAGGAGTTGCAAAGAGGAAATAAAGAACTACAGAAGATAAAATAAGACTACACTACTTGTCAAAATGTATGAGAAAATGGCTCTTTTCCCATTTTGTCAAGTGCTTGTTACATAAGCAGTTGTCCCGTTTAAAGAACAGACACAGATTGACAATATCACCCTCTCTGTTACTCCCACTTACCACCCCTCTTTCCTTACACCATCCTCCATCATATTCAGCAGAACGTTCTGGACCCTCTTAAGTTCACTTCTTTCCATTGGTTCCTCCAGCACGTCTGAAGATAGCCTACCAGTGTCCTCCATGATGTCCTGAGTTACAAGCGCCCTGTTTCTTTCACTACACAGAAACAGACAGAAATTATCTTTAGTATGAAAGAAATGGAAGAAAATAAAAATCCACTGAAGGCCCCTGGACATTTCACACACTTTTCTGTTACTTTTCTTCTGACGTACATAAAATCAGCCAAGACTTCCGTTCCAGAATCAGCACTTCCGCAATCTATACTTTTGACCTTGCCATTCGACCGCCCCTGCTATCCTCACTGTTCAGTGGTCATCATTTACAGCGCATTCCCACACAATCCTGACTCAAGCTCGCCATCTATTCATTCCTAATCTTGCTTGAAAGACAAGTTTAAAAACGACGACTTGACGCCTGTGAAGAGACGAACTCCAAACCGCGCAATATATTATGCTCTAAATTAGTACATTAGATTAACTAAATGCATTTTTCCATGTACATTTCTGAAAAGCTGCTTTGAAACGATATGTATTGTGAAAAGCGCTATACAAATAAATTTGAATTAAAGGGGGTTGACTGAGATTTCACTTTTTTCATTTTAAATAGTGTGTAATGTTGCTGTTGGTGCATGAACAGTATCTGCAAAGTTGCAGCACTAAAAGTTTAGTGTAAGCAGAGATATCGTCTTTAAAAATCAGGAAGTAAAATTGCCTACAAAAACGACTCGTTTTGGACTACAGCTGGGTTATAGTACGTCACTAACCCACACATTTGCATCAACCACTCCCCTGGAATATGCAGGAAAGGGCATATTTCAGCAGCTCCTTGATCGAGTGAGTTGTGTTCACGCAGCTGTCAGGTCTTCTGTTTTTTTTTTGTTTGTTTTTTTCAAATGCCAGCACTGGCTTTGTAGGCTTTATGGGTTAGTTTGGCTATTTTGTGCCTACGGCAAATGCGTACAAACATTATGGACCTGAATTTTTTATAATACCAATGTTGTAAATGTATGTTTCATATATATATGCTTTATGACTTTATTTTCGATTTGATCAAGAACGTAAACCTGCCAACGCTGTTTGTGTTGAACATTAGTAGCCAGTCAGTTGCTATTGTTGCAAGTCAGATGCTATTGTGTAAAACAAACATGTATAAAGTTAAAAAATGAAGCAAATTATCATTCAGAAACCTTTATTAAGAGCCGTGTGTGGTGAGGTTCTGCTTGACTCGATTCATCGCGGCTTTCTCTGTCTGATTCTGCCTCACTGATACTGCAGTCTTGACACCATTATTTACGTGTATCCACCGTCTATGGTATCCACCTTTGGCATGCACTGCCGTTTCGCCCGTAAAGGTCATGGGCGTTAATCTTCTGGCAACGTGAGCGACAGTTTAGCCAATAACAACACACCGGCCCAAACGAACCAATCCGAGCCCGTGCTACGTGGTTCTGAGGGAGTGGTTTCATAGAATCAGGAAGTCGACCGCTCGTCCAGGGGACAGAGGAGAGCGCGGCTGACAATAAAGGTGAAATTTATGAAAAATAAGACTTTTAAAAAAAGAAAAACCACGGATACATGTTATATTGCACCCCATAAACAGAATCATGCAAAGAAAAAGAGCAGTAAACCACCCCTTTAAATTGAATTGAAAAAGAAGGTAAAAAGAGTAGCTACCTATTGTGGAAATAATCTAGTTAATCTAGTTAAAAAAACAACAACTCTCAACTAATGTTTCCGGATACTTAATTGCATATTGCAAAAAATTTGCAAATGAAGTGCAATTAAATGAATAGTTTATATGTTCAATTCAAAATAAATGAGTTAAGTGCGCTTTTTTAACCCACATAGCCTACAAGGGAACACAGACACTACTAGACGAGAAGCATACACTACAAGTGCACATTCAATTCAATCAAGGCAAGCACATGTCACAGTCTCATCCCAATTCGTCATATAACTGATGTTTTGGGACGTCTTTTGACCATTCGTCAATATGCGACTTTTTAGGGCCCCCTTAAACGTCGGTAGATGACGTTATGGGATCCTAGTAACTCTACCCAGACCTAAACCTAAGCTCCTAAACCCAACTCGTCACCTAACTGACGTTAAAGGTAAAGCGTCAGTTGTATGAATGACACAGGATACATCATCTACCGACGTTTAAGGGGGCCCTGAAAAGTCGTATATTGAGAGATGGTCAAAAGATGTCCCGAAAACGTCAGTTATATGACGGATTGGGATAGAGACTGTGTTACTTTTGCACAAGGGTAGGCTATCTATAAGGTAACCTGACACAAAAGCTTGTGCTTTCTGTTTTTTGCATGACGATAAAGGGCATTTTAAGTAATTCAAATTCATATGGGTGGTTATGGAGTGTGGCCACCCACCAACTGAAACAAATTGTTATATACTACTTTTTGTTGTTGTTACAGTAAAAAAAAAAAAAAAAAAAAAAAAAAATCCTGCTGATGTCCTATCCATCACTATCTTAAATCTTTTGTAAGTCAATGCACCCAGTCTGGCCACTACAATCAGCCTTCTCTGGTCAACTAGCTCCCCCATCTGTCTACTCAAAATTTTTTCCCTTTAAGTCACTCACAAATCATAAAAGCATTATCATCAGTACGCTCAGACTGAACATGAATTTATCCAGGTTATACCCATTTTACTTCACCTAGGACACTGATCTTATTTGACAAAAAGACAGGTAGTGCAAGTAAATGTCTAAGATTTCTGCAAATGATTGTTTATTTCTGGAAAACATCTGTTGTGTATCTGATAAACATCTTAGAAACCCCTTTTTTGCATACATTCTGTCTAGACCATTAACATCTTAAAGACCATTTATAAATGTATCTTTAACACAGGAAATGTCTTGGATATGTATTGCAGATGAGTGAAACATGTAAAAAAAATTGTAAAAAATACACTACCGGTCAAAAGATTTTTTTATGTTTTTAAAAGAAGTCTCTTCTGCTCACCAAGGCTGCAATTTTTTGATAAAAAATACACAAAAAAACACAGTAATATTGTGAAATATTATGACAATTTATTGTTTTATGTTAATATATATAAAATGTAATTTATTCCTCAGAAAAAAAGCATAATTTTCAGCATCATTACTCCAGTCTTCAGTGTCACATGATCCTTCACAAATCACTCTAATATGATGATTTTATGCTCCAAAAACATGTATGATTATTGTCCATGTTGAAAACAGTTTTTTACATATTTTATTTCAGGATTTTTATTCTTTGATGAATAGAAAGTTCAAAAGAACGGCTTTAATCTGAAATGGAAAGCTTTTGTTACTTTAAACACTACCCTTTAAAAAGTTTGGGGTCAGTAAAAATTTGTATTTTATTTTTGGGGGAAATAAATAAGAAATCAATACTTCTATTCATCAAGGATGAGTTACATTGATCAAAAGTTACAGTAAAGACATTTATAATGTTAAAAAAGATTCTAATTTAATAAATGCTGTTCTTTGAACTTTTCTATTCATCAAAGAATCCTAAAATAAAAATGTAAAAAACTGTTTTCAACTTGGATAATAATCATACATGTTTTTGGAGCATAAAATCATCATATTAGAGTGATTTGTGAAGGATCATGTGACACTGAAGACTGGAGTAATGATGCTGAAAATTCATGATTTTTTCAGAGGAATAAATTACATTTTAATATATATTAACATAAAAAAGTCATTTGAAATTGTCATAATATTTCATAATATTTCTGTGTTTTTGTGTATTTTTTATCAAAAAATTGCAACCTTGGTGAGCAGAGAGACTTCTTTTAAAAACATAAAAAAATCTATACCGACCCTAAACTTTTGACCGGTAGTGTATATCTTGGTAGTGACATCAAATAGACGCCTCGGTGATGTACGTGTGCTATCAGGGTCAGTCAGTTCCAAAATTCCCTTATTTGTGCGATATTTTATATGCCTGCCAAGAGTCCTATATCTGCATCATTAAATTTTGGTCTGATATGCCTTGGATTTTAGTAATCTAAACAAAATTCATATAATTTTTGCGCATTGTATTTATTCAGTATAAACTTTAATATACAAAAGATTTTTGAAGAAAATAGATAGTAAATCTAAATCTCATACTTTTAAAATAAATATGTAATAAATATTTTAAAATATATTATATTACTATAAGCTATAATTCGGCATGTTAGAAATCTGGTGTCACAGAGGAAAAGTTAGATCTGTAACCGTTATGTCAGTCCACTATTGGATTCAGAACCATAAACACAGCAAACAATATTCAGACAAATATCCTCACTTTTATAGTTGTTAGAATATTTGTATTATTTTGCACTGAGGAGTTACAGCCTAAATACTTGCTGAGTTGCTGCCTGATTAAACAGACTTTTTTTCTTTCTTTTGGAATAGGCTTTGAATAAAGAATAGAAAAAAAATACACTCTAGAAAAAAAAGATTAACTTTAATAGGTCTACATAAATTATACTGCTAGTTCTAAGGGTCAAGTCAATTAACTATAAATGTCTTAAGTATACTCAGATAACAAACACCCAGAATACTCTGAAATGCTAAATGATTCGCAACCTATTCAGGATTTGATTACTTACATCAAGACAAACAAAAAATCAATTACAATATTTTTGAAATTGTTTGTAAACATGGACAAATGGTGCATAATATAATTACATGCTAATTTGCATAATTACCCAAACAGATCTGAACATTGGGTATATCAGATGAATTTTTTTTTTTAAATCTTGTTGACATATAACAGTAAAAGACTTAATGTTAAGGTCTGAATGGAGCCCATAGGCTACCCATGAACATTAATACAGGAAGAAGTACTTTAGAAACCAGCCTTTATTAATTATTGCAGAGATGGGGTTTGGGCATTGATGTAATTAGAGTATGTAATTCGATTTTTTGATCCAGACACTTTTTTTTCACCTACCTTTTGTCTTCTGCATTCTCCTTCCCCATGTCTCCTGTTCTTCCCTAAGACTCATCCCCCAGAAACAGCCCAACTGACCCAGCCCCAAACCCCATATCTGCCATAATAATTAATAAAGGCTGGTTTCTAAATTAGCTACTTCTTCATGTTCATGGGTAGCCTAAATGGGTTCCATTCAGACCTTAATATTAAATAGTTTACTGTTATATGTCAACAGAATTCTACAAGACATTTTCACCTGCTATACCCAATGTTTAGATCTGTTTGGGTAATTATGCAAATTAGCACACATGTAATTAGATTATGCACCATTTGTCCATGTTAGCAAACAATTGCAAAAAACTTGTAGCCTAATACCTTTTTTTGTTTGTCTTGATGTAAGTAATCAACTCAGTGATTTTCATGATGATATCTAAAGGATACAATTTTTACCCTATTCACATGAGAAAAGGAATGAATAGGCGAATGAATGGGATATATTTGGGTCTTTTTCTAAACTTTACCCTAATGGGATTCTTCTGTTTTTTTTTTCCTTACTCAGGACATATTGAGGATACAAAATCAGTTGAGTTTGCTTCTATTGCAATTTGTTCAAGGTTTACCCCCATTTTGGCTTAAAATGACTGGACTAAATTGGACCATTACAAATAGTGCAGTCATCTGCTGTGTGGTGTTTTCATTTGGCAGTATGTTGGAACCATGGTTGGGACACTGAAAACTAGCATTTAGGCCTAAGCAAGACAGAAATCTCTGTTCTCATTTGTTATATGGTAACATTATTTCAATAGGCTACTTAACTATTTATTGATCGTAGTAGCCTATTGTATTGATTATTTCCTTCTTTAAACATTCGTGATATTCAACAACTTAAAGCTATTTTCAGTAGGCTACTGTAGGAAAGGCTATTTTGTAACGTGAAATTCAACAGCTTAAAGCTATTAAGCACAAGCACAAGCACGCATGCACGCACACACACAATCAAAATACAAAACTATTCGCTAAAGAGCTGAAGCTTTTATTTTGTGGCAAACCAGACTTTTATTTTGAAAAATGTAGTATGTTTCCTGTTTAAGCTCTTTGGTTTGCTGCAGGTTTCAATCTTGATATTCAGATTCGATACACCGGTATGTAACGTTACAGCCACTCAGCCAGAGATTCGTGAAACTTCATATGATCGGAATGATTTGTGAGTAGGCTTTCATTGTCAAATTACTTTTTTTTTAACTGACAGTACTCACAATACGTGGTGGCCCTGTAAGTTAGTATGGAACTGTTATACAACTAACTTAGCTGTAACTTACGTCCTGAACTTATGTCTGACTAACATCACTGTGACTGTGTTTACACACTTAAATGGTCGGCTTGTAATCTTTACAAATGAAATGTCAACGGATAAATATAATTAAATAATTATATATATTTATGTTTGTATGTGTGAAATCAGTATTTGCTTGTTTACTGAAGCAGTTGTTACTTTTCAGGAGGATACTGACGCATATGATTCAGTTGAAAGGAAATACACCAAAAGGCAGCTGAAATAATGAGTGGAAGGAGGAGTAAACCCAATCGGGGTGGAGGACGGTTCAATAAACCCAGAGGTGGTGGAAGAGGAGGCAGAGGAAGAGGAGGAGGAGGGGGTGGTGGTGGTGGTGGTGGTGGTGGAGGAAGCAGGAAAGCTGCCAGTGGAGGCTGGGATGATGGAGATGATTTCAGTCTGGATTTTGGTCCCAGTCAGTCATTCAAGCCTCCCTCATCTAACATCAGAGGTTCAAGAGGTGGAGGTGTCCGTGGGGCTGGTGGAGGTATCCGTGGGGCTGGTGGAGGTCTCCGTGGGGCTGGTGGAGGTCTCCGTGGGGCTGGTGGAGGTGTCCGTGGGGCTCATGGAGCTCGTGGAGGAACTAGCAGAGGAAGATCTCAGGGACTGCCCAGAAGAAATGACGATGATGAGGAGAAGAGATCCAGATTTAGACCTGAGCAAGTGCAGCTACCCCTGCAGAAGATCCACATGACGTCAGAGAACAAACTACAGGTCAAAGAACTGCTGCGGGAACTTCAGAACCAGGACTATCACTCATCAAACAGGTGAACTTGTGTTTGTTTCTATAGATGCATCCACTTCTTCAGAGGCATTGTTTCTGTGAGTATGTCTCGTTTTAAGACTTAAACCAAACCAATCCAACCAACTTCAAGAATGAAATCTCAACATTACACAGTAATAATAGCATATCAGATTAATAATAGCAGTGCTTTAGATTGTGTATTTATATTCTTGGATGAGGGAATGTACTTATTGAGGAGCCTTGATGTCAATTGTTTTTGTATTTTTAAATAGTACAGACATTTTTGAAAGACTTTTTGCAAACTTATTTATATTTGGAAAACGAATGGGAGTTTTACTTCTAAACCCCTCTTTCGGAATCTAAGTAGTAGGCTAGTTTATATTGGTTTTCATTGGTTGTTTAATGTTGAATAATATATATATTTATTTTTTTCACATTGCAGCTCTGATTATGAAGGTGGTGAGGAGGAAGAGGAAAACGAAGAAGAGTATGATGAGTTGGACCACCGTGATGAAGGTCAGTTCTGGGTTACCCATGATGATGGAGTGGAATATGCAGAGAATGAAGACTGGATGGAGGATTCGGTCCAGGAGAAGAAAGAAAGCTAGACCCGGTGATCTCCCTGTTTGCTCTGGGCACTCTTTGCAGGTACAAACAGACATCACTCATAATATTTCAAGATTATTGTAGTAATGGTAGACTATACAAAAAGTTCTGTTAAATTTACAATACAAACAGCAGCTGTGGTTATCAGAAAACCACAATGATAATACAGGTGGTACAATTGGAAGCCACATGAATAAATTAGAGCTCATTGTAAGTGTTCATAAACCATGGCTAATACTGTATAGACAGTGCACAGTGTCATAACAAACAAAGACAAAACACCATCGAATGTAACAAAAAACATCCTAATGGACATTATGATAACAAAAATAATAAGACTCAAATAGAAGAAACAAAATTATTTGAATAACATGTAATCATATGTGATGTCACGTGGGGATATCTGAGGATGTCTTATTGTTATTACCCAAAATGATAAAATAATTCATAGTTTTAATTGCAATAACTATAAATTGTATGGTATTTCAGTCAACTCGCATATGTTGCAAGCTGTTAAACCATTAACAGTTTCCCCCCTATATGGTAAGGTAAGGTAACAAGTTAACCAGTCAAAATTTTTTTACCATAGCGTTTTTACAGTTTATTTTCTGTAAAAATTACAAACTTAAAAATTACAAAAATTACAAACTAAAATTATTTTAATCCTCTGGTGCACTTTGCTGGCAGTCAATATATATATATTTTTCTATTTCAATGAAATGTATGTACTATGTAGTTCAATATTGTTTTTATTTGTGTGTGTTTGTATGTGTATATATATATATATATATATATATATATATATATATATATATATATATATATATAATTTAGGTATAATCAATTTATTCACTTTTTGAGCACAGACCTGAAAGTTACATTCCAACTTAAACTGTCATGGGCTAAATCTTAAATGCTTTAAAACACAGACAGGTTCAAAGACCACACTTGGTATATTATTGGTATAAGCTGAAGTGAAAAAAAGTTTTAAAAAGTGATCTTAAAGTTTATTGTTATCAAAAATCCTATTTTAAAGAAATATATATTTTCAAAAACACGTTTTACTTTAAAACTGCAAGAAAATGAAAGCCATAAATCTAAACAAGCTTTCAGTAAGATTTTTTTGGCAGCAGTAACAGGTTTTCTCTAAATGAAATTCGTATCCCATTCATTTCCTTTGCGGTCATTTTTGACTCATTTTTAGGAGTATTTAACCTTTAATTTTTATGTTAACAAAAATGTGCTAATAGTAGGGATGGGCATTCAATTAAATTTTCTTAGTCGATCGTCGGGAGAATTAACTATCGACTATCGATTAATCATTAATATTTTTCATATTCAAATTCATAATTTTTTAACTTTTTATAAATTAAAAATGCAATGAAAATACAAAAATACAACATGTTTTTCCTCGATTAGATCTTTATTACAATATCAACTTGTGGCAGTTAAACTGGACGTTCGGTTAGGTTAAACTTGAATATGCGCTCCGGTGCTCTAAGCAATGGAACCTGCTAGATGCGAGTTGGCGTTCTTAAACATTGTGAACATTGTGATCTCCTCAGAAAATATGTATCTTCAAGGGTTTATATGAATGCATATTTAATGAGATATTGCCTAATTTGCATATTTTATTTTTTAGACAAAGTATAATACAAAAAAGTATTTCTCTTAATATGAAGATTAATCTGTAAGAAATTTATGAGGTTATCTTTAAAAGGGAAGAAAAAGTCCCATTCACCTGTGGTGTCATTATAGTGTCACCTATTGTGGTCATTTTCAGGACTTTCGTCCCAGTAAGAGATTTTGGCACACATCACATGTTGTTCATTGGAGTCATATTAGTCTAGAACAGTTGAGATATTCTCAGCTAAATAAAGTGCACACAAATCTTACCCAGGACCTCTACTATCTATGGTTTATACACAACGCGTCTCGCCTGAACACCGAATACTATGTCGCACGCACCTTCGTGCTCTGCGCGGATGCGTCGGGTGTAAACAAGGCTTCAGTCCAGCCGCTGAAAACACCCTCTCTGAGGGGACTGACGTTGCAGATTGCAGGTACCTCCGCGCTAACATGGCAGCCCGGGGAACCTTTAGTCCGTTCACTTTGCACTTACACTACGCAACCAGCATTAGTTTAATCGATAACAAATTAAGGTGATCGACAAAATTCTTAATGATCAATAATCAATCGTCCATGAAGTCATGCCCATCCCTAGCTAATAGATTATGTCTGAATGGTAGTGTTCTTTTTTTACAGCTTACATTTTATAAAGTACTTAATCTGATTGTTCACTCAATGTAATAGTAACTCAGGATTCTCATGTTTCAGGTATGGGTTTGACCGTGAGCGCAGTAGACGAGCCTTGCAGGCTGGAGAAGAAAGTGGACATGGTGAGGTTGGAGCGACATTAGAGCTCCTCCTCTCCCAGATGTTCACTGAACGTTTTGGCTCTAGTGCCCTCGGCCCCCAGAGGCACAACCTCCCTTCACTGGAGGAATGTGTAGCTTTGCGACAGGAAGAGGCCTTTGCTTTGACCGCGATCTACGGAGAGAGGTTCTGTGAGCGCATCAGTAATCGCGTTTGGACTATTCAGCTTGATTTGCTATGGTTGGATATTAGCCGGATGAAAATTTCAGAATCTCAGAATTGTAAAAAGCAGTCGAGGTCCGTTCAGATTTGCAAGTATTACCTTAAGGGGGCTGGTTGTAAGTTTGGCAACCGCTGCAATTTCAAGCACCAAACTCATGAATCAAGCTCTTTCAAAGAGTTTTGTAAAGGAACTCAACCAGGGTTTAGCAGCACAGAAGTTCCTGTTTACCAGCTGGAGATTCGTTTCCAACCAGGTAGTTTTTATCCTTTTCAACCTCCTCTCGTGGCCTTCAGTAGCACAGATGAATCTCTCTCAGGGCCGGGCCGCCTCAATGTCACAGAGTACCTGTTCGGTCAGTCACTCAGTGCTGCGCAGGAAGGTGAACCGGTGGTATACACGCTCATTTCCTGTCTGGAGGAGGACGGTCCTGTCAGAGAACTGCTGTCAGCTGCTCATCACAAGTACAGTGCTCCGCCCCCAGTGCTGGCTCCACCCACCGTCACTCCGGCAAAGAATCGGAGCAGCAGGAATATCGTAGACACCGTTACGAATGGTTCAGCAACTAGAGATCGTTCAATCAAGATCACCGAGACCACAAACCACAGACTGAATCAAAAGGAAGGTGAGGGATTGGACGTCTCAAAACTTGTCATTAATAAAAGTAACCAGATTTTATCCAAAAAATGAAAGTTCTGTTAACTCGCTATGTTTTCAATTAGATGCTTCAGTCCTAAGAGCGGATATTGAGGAAGAACAAGATGAGGATGATTATGAAGATGTAGAGGAATGTATCCCAGTGGAAAACGAAAGTTATGTAAACTTGAGGAAGAGGATGGTGAAGAAGGCCGAGATCAAAACTGAGCAAATACAGCAAGAGAACAAGAAGCTCTGCAGAGAGTTCAAGAGGAAACAGGTAACACACACACCCTGCCCTTATTGGCTTGGATGGGTCTGAAGGTTTTTGGTGTAGTAAATTATGAATACTAGTCATTATTGCAAAAAAAAAAGCTCTGTGACCAACAAAAGTTTATTTTTCTTACACGTTTTGTTCATCAAGATAATCTTGACTTATTAATACAAATATTGAGTCTAAAACATTTGGCTCTAGCAAAAAGCTGAAGTTTGGCTATAAACAAATGACACTGTGGTCACATGACTTCTGCTTCACAACCACTAAGCTTCAGATGACTCTTTCAATCTTTAATCTACAAGTTGGAAAGTTTTGAGTTTAATTAGTTTGCAAGAAAGGGTGTCGATTAGTTGATGATATTTAATGTCCCCGACAACCTCTGGAGTCCCATTTAATCCACTTAACAAAGCAAACACCTTTTTCAAGATTGCCTAAAATGATTAAAAATATCACAATTGTGGAATTACTGATGTAATTTACATAATTTGATTAAAATGTTAAAATATTTTCAGCTTGTGTTATCCACAGACTAAAGACCCACTGACTTCAGGACAGGGGCACTGGAAGTGCAAAAATGCCAACTTGTTTCTGGGTTTTAGGACTCAAATTTCTTTCATGGATCATAAAAATAGAGCGAGTGTTTAAAGAGTACTCAACAAAGTCATAAAAATAGTTCTAATGACCAATGCAAAGTCCCAAATGTTCTAAAATTATATGATAGTTTTGCATATCATACATACTTACATTTAAGTTTTATTCACTAAAATTATTGTGCTCCACTGTAGGCCTGCATCCCAATTCGCCTACTTGTACCATAGCTACTCTTTTTTGTGACGAAAAGTACATACTTGTAGTGTAGCAGAAGTAGTAAGTTAGTTTTGGGACATAATACTTTCTCATAATTTCTCCTTAAATGAACCGCTCTGTCTCTTAGCATCCTGTCATGTTTAAACTGCCCAGTCAATCATCTTGTCACAGTTAAAATCCTCCTATATTCAAATAAATTTAATTTCATACCGTTTGGAGAGAGAAAAAAAAACACATTAGCACACTGAACTGCTTGTCGTGGGGTCTTTAACGTGGATAACTCTCCTCATGTGTTTTTCAATTGGCATAATTATGCATTTTAACGTTAATGACCAAACGTATCTGTACAAAAGTTCACAATGCTGTTACACATGAAATGTAATGTGGATAACATTGAATAAATATCTATTCATCAGGTTAGATACTGATTATGAATCACTCGAACCCCTATATCTAAACCTCTCTACTTAACCATTGGACTTCCTTGTTTGTTGTTTAAAAAAATGATCATTTGTGTTCGAATTCTTGTCTAAAGCGCAATGGGTTGTGGGCAATATTAGCTGTTAAGAGTGAGCACGGATCTGCACTTCAGATTCTGACCAGAAAAAGGAGATCATCTGGGTATCTCCTGGGTTTTACTCATATCGACATACTATCATTTTGGACACACTAATTCTTATTTCGAATACTAACTGGGACGGATAGTATGCAAATTGGGATGCAGCATAGAATTTTAATCCGATAGAGTGCCGAAGTGATGACGTCACTTTGTAGGACAACTCGGAAGCAAGCGGCGCATTGGTTCCCTCAATTGAAAAGCTTTGCATTTTCCCTATAGACTTTTGGAAAATCGCAAAAAATAAGATCTGGTTTAACAAAGAGTTGTGACCCTTACACGTTTTGTTTATCAAGATAATCTTTACAAGTTAATTCCAAAATTTATACATTTTGAAGAATATATCATGGTTTCACGGGGTCTTAAAAAGTAAAAAAAGTCTAAAATTTCAAAATCACAATTTAAGGCCTTAAAAAGTCTTAAATTTGCTGAAGTATAGTGTTCTAGGTCTTAAATCATTTTAAACAGGTCTTAATTTTCCTATGTCCATGTAAATCTCATTGAAATGCTCCCGCAGTGCTTTGGAATGTTTTTTTTTTATTTATATTACGTGGTTGTAGTTCTTAATTCGCTGTATTACAACTACAAAATAGACCAACATGCAACAGCCAATCAGTTTTGAGGTTTTGTGTTATTGGCGGGTATCTCAGATACCACAGACAGACATAAAACTAATTTTATTCAGCTATTGGGGAAGTGGAAGTTTAGCGATACTTGGCTTTAAAAAATCTGAATTTTGGATCAGATTTTGCTGATTTGGATTTTGCTTTTGGATCAGAGCCAACACTAAACTTCTCCACACGGCAACAAGACACCAGTCCTACATTGTTTCAAACAATGTTTCCGGACTCTGACATCGCTAAATCCTTCTGGTGCGGGAAAGAGAGAAACGGCCTACATTACGTGCTTTGGAATAGGGGATTTTATAAAAACAGAAACAGAACTAATTTACAAAATCACAGGACCGTTCGTGCTGATTTTCGACGAATGTTCAGTTTGAATAAATTAAATAACTTTGCGAATAATTTTGAGACTCTGCGTTTCCTTTGTACATTTTTTTTTGTGATATAGGTCTTAAATTTCATTCATATGGTCTTAAAAAGGTCTTAAAAAGTCTTAAATTTCACTTTGTGAAACCTGCAGAAACCTTGATATATAAAGTTTTTTAAAAACACAAGCAGCAACTGTGTGTTCTATGTCATAGATCAAAACGTCAAAATATTTAGAGGCTTTGTTCACCACAGACGTTATTTCAGGTGATTTAGCAAAAATCCATTCAAAAATCCCATAGACTTTAGAGTGAGGGAACCGGAAGTGCTAAAATGCTAACTCACTTCCGCATTTGGCCTACAGAGTGACGTCTTTACTTCTGGACTCTATATGCTGCCTTTAATGCATCGTTTATGGTATTATGTCAAATTTCATTGGTTACCCCATGTCTTGTGACCTAACCTCATTATAAAGTTCTTTTAGAGTGATTATTTTATTTATTTATTTATTTATTTGTTTATTGTGTAATTTTGGAGCTTGCAAAACCCTGTCCCCATTATTATATGTAAGAGAGCAGCAAGGATTTTTTCAAATCATCACATATTCTGTTCGATTTTCCAGTATCATCATTTGGGTTAAACTTATCCGTGTGTGTTCTCTCCGTCAGTCTTCGAGGCGGTATACATCGATGCAGGAGCAGAGGCAGAAGCTTCCTGCATGGCAGAAAAAAGACGTCATACTGGAGTGTTTGGATAAGAACCAGGTTCTCGTCATCAGTGGGATGACTGGGTAGGAATATGATCTGTGTTATTGATATTCTGTTAACCATTTTTTTTTTTTTTTTTTGTTCTTGACATCTCTTCATGTCTGCATTAATGTAACTTTAGGTGTGGGAAAACCACTCAGATTCCTCAAGTTTATCCTGGATGATTTCCTCCAGACTGGGCGGCAGGATAGAGTGGCCAACATTATGTGCACTCAGCCACGTCGAATCTCTGCCATCACTGTGGCGACCCGAGTGGCCCAGGAACGAGCAGAGGCCCTGGGTCACTCCACAGGCTACCAGATCCGACTGGAGACTGTCAGGGTAACACAGTTTTTACATACCAACTACATTTAGTAGTACTACTGGAGACTGATTGATACAAAAATATTTATAATAGATTTTAAAAGATTTTCTTCATCATTTGTAAAAGTTTGTGTTTACATAATATATGTGTATGTAGTGTGTATAATTATTTTGTATATATATAAACACACACATGCATGTATATACTATATATATATATATATACTGTATATATATATATATATATATATATATATATATATATATATTTATACATAATTTATATTAAATATAAATATTAATATTTTATATATTAATAACACATTTTTCTTAAATATATACATGCAAGTGTGTATTTTAATATACAAAATAATTAAACACAATACACACACATATATTATGTAAACACAAACGTTTATTTTGGATGATTATTTTTGATTAATCCGATTAAATCATTGACCAGCCCTAGCATTTGTTAAATTATTGCTGCCAAATTATTACTAGGTGTGTTCACACTTTTGATTAAATGAAATGTTTGGTTGAGATGAAAAGGAAATCTGGTGCGTTTGCTTTGTAGTGGAGTTCATTTGAATAAGTGCGAACAAACCTGGTGCACACACCAAACAAGCTTTTTCATGGGTCTCAGTCCTTCCGAGCAAGCTCTGGTGCGGTTCGAATGAAATATGAATACATTGTGTCTTGTGTGCATGGACGTGATGTCACAAGATGTGACCCTAATACGGACAGAACGCTCAAGCCTGCCTATGTTGGCCACTACAGTTCGGTACAGGCATCAGAAAAGCCGTCTTCTTGCAGCAGATCTTCATTTGTGTGCAATGGAGGAATTCCTGGTTCTGTTTTGACTCATTAACACATTATTAAGCTCTTCACGAGTTCTCGTTGGTAAAAATACCATAAAATGTACGCACATACAACAAACATTTAGCCGCAGTACACTGCATTGTTTTGAAAGCTTGCTAAGTTCTGCCACAAAATATACATAAAAGCTTTTTTGTTTGATTTTTATCTTTAGGTTTGGTGTTAAAAGTTTCAGTGTAAACCCTAAGCAAACCCTAACCCCAAGGACTAAATAAAACCAGACCAAAACAAAAAGTGCTAACACACCAAATATGTATTTTCTACTATATTTTAGAGCCTGCACTTGCAATAACATTTGGTCCTCCTCGTTATGGTTTCATTCATTGAATAAAATCATTCAAGGCAAATGCATAAACACCGTGATTATATTGTATATTGTAGATTGTAAAGGCTGAAAATCTCAAAATAGATACACTACCATTCAAAAGTTTGGGGTCCATAAGATTATTTAATGGTTTTGAAATAATTAAAAACTCTAATATTGTGAAATGTTATTACAATTTAAAATAACTTTTTTCTATTTTATATATTTTAAAATGTAATGTATTCCTGTGATAGCAATTTTTCAGCAGCCATTACTTTAGTCTTCAGTTCCCATGATCCTTCAGAAATCATTCTAATATGCCCAAGAAACATTTTCTATTTTTTAACAATGTTAAAAACCGAAATACATTTTCTTCAGGATTCTCTAATGAACAAAAAGTTCAAAAGATCAGCATTTATTTAGAATAGAAATCCTGTGTAACATTGTAAATGTCTTTACTGTCACTTTTGATCCTTGCTGGATTTTTAACTTCTATAAAATATTCCTTGTCTTCCTAATGTTATTGTATATGTTTTCATGTGTCCAGTCCTCTAGCACAAGGCTGATGTTCTGCACCACCGGGGTCCTTTTGCGGAGACTGAGAAGGTGACTCTGAGCTCCGTGGCATCACACATGTGATCGTGGATGAGGTCCATGAACGGACAGAAGAGAGGTCTGTGGGAAGCTCACATGCACTTAAAAACACTTTCACATGATGTGAGTCTGGCAGTAAAATGATTCCTGTCTTGCAGTGACTTCCTGTTGCTGGTTCTGAAGGATCTGATAGTAAAACGGACTGATCTGAAAATAATTATGATGAGTGCAACCTTGAATGCTGAAGCTCTTCTCACAGTACTTCAACAACTGCCCCAGCATCCATATACCAGGTACTCTCATTACACTGGTACTGCTCCCATTATAGATAGATAAAGAAAGAAACCATAAATTATTCTTTTCTGACCTGTGGTTAGTAGGGCTGGGTACCGAATTTTGGTACTTCTTAGGTACTGACCGAATTGATTCGGTACTACCGAGTATCGAAACATGTCTTGTTTTTCGATACCAAATTTCGGTACCCTAGTGGTTAATCTCATCAACGTCAGTGAAACAATAAGCACGCAGCACGATAGGCTGTGGCAGAAAACACTAGTTTACGCGGCTGCTCAGAGACGTAGCTCGTCGCACGTGAGTGTGTGTGTGTGCGCGTGCGTGTAAGCGTCCCAACCCAGATGGATAGAAAATATGTGGAAATGATCCATAGTGTACCTGTGTGCCAGGCTTGATACCAGAAGCACGCGATGCAATATTTTTGACAGGATATTTGCCACCAAAACCAGTAACACGGTAAATCTGATAAGCGCACACACACTTGTTGAGAGTACAAAGTCCGTTTTCCGCTTCAATAACTGGAGCGCGTCACAGATGAACCGACACTCAGTATATGGGATACTTGCCTCATAGACAAGAGAAATAGGTCTATAGTCGGTCAAAATAATTCTACTTTTAAACAAAACAATTAGAAATAAATAGTTTGATTACCTGATCCATATAACGTTAGGCGCGCGCATTCACTGCTGCAGGAATGACGAGTCAGCATCGCCATAATCATATTTGCTGCCAGCAGACTTATTAAACACTTGTTCATTAATAAACGATAAAAAATATATCCTTGCTGTTGTTTCACGACACATCCATAATAATTAGGCTTCTGTTGCCAGTGCTTTGCGGCAAGCTTCACGTGTGCTGAGCGCGAGGCATATATCCCGCCCCCAGTAGCCTATATTTGATTTAATTCACTTGTATAGCATTTTTCACAATACATATCGTTTCAAAGCAGCTTTACAGAAAATGCATGTTTCTAAATAACAATTTAGAGTGATGATCTGTTATTATCAGAGGTGACAGTGTAATGCATTTCAATTAATTTTCATTCAGTTTCATTGTTAAACATTAAGATAAGGCAGAAACAATGAGCTCTGAAGTAAAGAAAACATGTTGTTAAATGATTAGGAACCATAGAAAACTTTAGCATTGGTGCTTTTTTACATACTTGAGTGTGGAAAAAGTCAACAACTGAAAAATAAAATAAAAATGTAGGTAATATTATATTGATAAAACTGGTTACATAATATTGGTATTGAAAAAGGTATCGTTCAGGAACCGGTATCGAAGTCAAGGTATCGGTATCGAACATTTTGTTACCGATACCCAGCCCTAGTGGTTAGAAGCTTAGTTTATTGTTGCATGACATGTGGACTCAATAAATCCCTATTTTGAGCCAAATAAGCAAGCTGACATCCAGTACAATCTATACCTTTTATTTAGAATACCGGTACATAAAAATGTCAATTTACATATTCTAGTTTGTCAAGAGATTTAAAGCATCGTTTTCCAATAGTGTACATGTAAGAACGAGCCTATGATTGAATCTGGAAATAAAGCAAAATAACAAAGAAAACTTAGAATAGTCCTCAGATGCCAATTTATAGCAAAACATCTAGCATTAATTCGATCTCAAACCGATTCATTAAAATAAGTTATTACTCCACCACATGCGTGACATCATTTACCAATGTTGTTGAACAACCAATTTGCGACAGTACAGATTTGGGAAACAGTCATGATTAGCTAGTTGATTTCTTTAACGATGCACCATACTATGGTAGTTAAGCAGCGAGTTACTGTGTAGTTGCTGTCTCTTTGAAGCCACTCCTTCTGAACAGCTCAATGTGCTCTGATTGGTGGACTGGACCAGTGTGTTGTGATTGTTCAACCGCTTTAAACAAGTTTGAAATATCACACCCATAGGTGTCATTTACACTGGGGACGCTGGGGACATGTCCCCACCACTTTTTGAAATGGCTGATTTTGTCCCCACCACTTTTTGAAAACATTTGGTTAAAATGTTCTGAAAAATCAAGCGAACCAAGAAATGTTAAAGGTTTATTTGCACAAAATAAAACATGCAATACAGTTTAACAATGTAGATTGTCCAAAAAAAAGTAACTTAAACAAAATAAACCATTACTGATTCTAAAATTACCCAAAAAATGCATACGCCAATCAACAATGCGACAGATTCTTCTTGTCCAAGTTATCCATTCTCTCTGTGAACATGACAAACATGCACTGCATTATATGTGGGTTGCAAATCTCACATTGTTTTAATTTCATCTGGTGTTATTTGATGCAGATGTTACGTTGTATGCTTATGTTGAGTGTTTTCTTTTACATACCTGTATGTAATAAATTTCATTGTAATCATTGACTTATTGCGCTGCTGTTTTCTACAGCATGGCTCGACTTTAAGCCTTTTCATGTGCATGTGCAAAGCTTTGATATTCGCCATATTGTAATACCTGCACCTTTAAAGGGCATCTTCTGCCCCAATCTTATTAAATGTATGCTTCATCTTTCAGTATAAATTCTTAAATTTGATCAATAAATTCAATTATTTAGAATAATAAGACACTAGGGCTGTTACTCTAGGTAGGGCAGATCAAATTAAATCATTGTATACTGAAAACTTACAATTGTATAAATTAATGTTATGAAATTGATTTAAATACACAAATATGAAACGTTGGAAAGAATTATGTTACTTTTAAACATAACTCTAAATCGCCAGTAGGTGGCGGCAGGCGACCGTCTTAATAAGTGAGTCATTGATTGATTCATTCAAACGATTCATTCAAATGGCTGATTCATTCAAGAGTGAGACTGATGTTTACGAATAGGTCATTGAATCTTTGAGTCAACCGATTCGTTAAAATGCTGAATCGTTCAGTAATGAACACAAGTTGAGTGTTCCTATGACATGCGCCATGGTTCTGTTGTGATTTTTGTTTGGAACTATTTTCGCTGCAGAAACAGAACAAAAACAGCCAATAACGCATCTAAAATGTAAGTGACTTAATTTGAACTGTCATAAGAAATCAATGTCACATTTTAAATCGTGATGGTATTCAGGAAAAAAATGTATATTGCTTAACATGTTAAAAATATAAAAACACATTTGGATTTGTTTATAGGCAGTATCTTGCTAGCTGAGTGTGTGTGTGCTGCATGTGTAGACTTCTCGAGAGGCAGTGCGAGCTGTCAACAGTGCGTTGTAGCCTACCGTCAGTAGCATCGTTTACAACTTACAATAAATTTAATAAATTCATTCTCTTGGTTTAGTGATTCCCTAGTTATTTGTTTGTGTTATTGGTGTTTCAATCAGGCTACTTGTCCGGTTCGGGCAGGTAAAACTCTCTTTACCTGTCCCTTTAAAAAATCCACAAGCTCTGTATGTCGAGCCCTGTAACTGTTACAGTAACGTTATGGTGCTTTGGCGCTGTTCGGTCTGAGTGTTGCAGGGACTGTTACATGTGCAGTTGACTGTTGAGGGTTTTGTGCTGAGTATTTTCGTGTTGTTGACTGTCTTACACTAAGCCCATTTTTGATGCGCCGTCTTTCAAAAATTTTTCAAATCACACCCTTATCATAACCGTGAGTTTCAAAACACTACTGACGCAACTCAACCAGGCCTCGCCCCTGTTATTTGCACATGCCTTGGGCAGGTATTATTTAAATGAGGAATATTGTGACCTGTACATTACCAGAAGAAAATTCAAGACTACCGTTGAGGCATTTCAGAAAGTTCAGAAAAAGTGCTAATATAGAGAATAACTCCCTTTGGAGTGGAATTTGTGCTTTGTAACTTTGCAGAACTTTTTATGCTCAAACAGCAATATTACAAACCAAAGAAAGTTGTAAATGTTAAAAATATAAAAAAAAAATAAAAAACACTTAGACTCAATCCCAATTCACCCCTTGGCCCTAGCCCTTGTTTTCGAGCTGTACCCCTTGGCCCTTAAAGGGATACTCCACTTTTTGAAAATAGGCTTATTTTACCACTCCCCACAGTTAAACAGTTGGGTTTTACCGTTTTGAATGTATTCAGCCGATTTTCTGACGTCTCAGAAGAGTATCAGTAACCAGACAGTTTCTGGTCTCATTGACTTCCACTATGGAAGTGTAACCATACAGAAACTCAATGGTTACTGATATTCTTCTAAATATCAGAAAATCGGCTGAATGGATTCGAAAACGGTAAAACTCAACTGTTTATCTCTGGGGGAGTTGTAAAATGAGCCTATTTTTAAAACAGAGTTACAAAGGCCACGGGGTTGACATATTCCCCTATGAAATGGAAAAACCCTCATGAACCCGATACGTCATCAGTCGTCGGCGATGGCTCTGTCGTTACGAGTTTTTACAGGATTTCTCCATGACAACGACTGACAATCAGCGCAGCTGCTCTCAGCTTTGAGGAAACATGATGATTGTAACATTCCTTCCTTGAAATGTATGTCTTTTCTGATTCGGAAAGGTAATTTATTATTCAATTTCTTAATTTAAATGACTATAGTATTATTATAAGAGTAAATAAAGTGTGTGGTAGAATCATCTGGCGCTAAATCTAAATGTTTAACACTTTGCGAAGCCATCTCGCGTGATTTGCGGTGCATTCTGTGAACTTTCTCGTTGAGTGTGCCTCTGAAAAATCTCAGATTCGAGGGCTATGTAGCCCTACCCCTTCGCCCTACCCCTCGATCGCAAGAAGAATTCGGGACACCCTACCCCTAGACGTGATTGCGCAAAACAGTGGGGTAGGGCCAAGGGTGAATTGGGATTGAGCCTTAATGTCCTCTTTCATTCACTCGTTCATGTTTTACCATTAAAAAAGATTCTTAGTGCACCTTTAAAAATATGTAAACTCTGGTAGTTTATGAGGATGTAAACTCGCACATTTCTTACTTGCTTTTTCAAACTGACTTTCCTATCATCAAAGGACGCACATTCCCAGTGGAGCAGTTCTTCCTTGAAGACGCCATCGCTAAGACAAGGTATTGACATTCAATACATATTGCTTAGTCCACGATTCTTCTTCTACCTACTTCTTCACACAATAATACAAACACTTATTTTGTTTATTTGTTGTGAAGGTATGTAATTGAAGATGGTAGTCCATAATTCGACGCTCCTCAAAGCAGAATCGTCCCCCGGTCAGGGTGGGGCGCCGCTGGGAAGGGCCGGGCTCCTGTTGAAGACTTTGATGATGATGGTTGTGGCTGGTCCTTTACATCCATGATGAAAAGGATTTCGATCAAAGACTCCATCCCTGATCAGCAGCTCGGTCAACAGGAGCTCACTGTTCGATATTCCAGTAAGTACACTAGAATTTTGTTATTTGTTTTTTTTTATAATTTTATGAGTTTGATGAGTTTGCCGTACTTAAACCAGTGAGAACCTTAAACGAGTATGGTGGACTTAAAGAAATTATCATTAAATTGTTAAAATTTATAAATTCGTTATTTTAATATTCACATTTGCTGTGGTACTGCTTTGTAATGTTATATCTGGTGTAATCATTTGACATCGCACAATGGGTTGACAGCCCTACTCATTTTCAAGTCCACATGCTAGACAATGTTACATAATCAGATTACTTTTTCAAGTAGTATCTAAAGTAACACATTACTTTTAAATGTGCACTGAAACATCTAAGTTACCTTTTCAAACAAGTAATGCAAGTTACTTTGTTAAGCCATTTATGTGTATACAATCTAGCTCTCTACACAGAATTTAATACCAGAGAACATCAAAATGTGCTAAGTTTTCTCAGATGTACATAAAGATATTAGTACCGTTGAACTATTAGAGAGCCCTAAATATACTGGGACTTCCAGCAGACCTTAAACATGCTCTGGTAGTTCAATCTCTTAGGAAACCAAATATTGATTCTACTTTACTTTAAAATTGGCATATTCCCAATCTAAACATTATCTTAAAAGTTCTTGAAATAGTACTTTTACTTCATCTAGACTCTAATCCAGTGATCTCAAACTCAGTTTCTGGAGGGCCAGAGCTCTGCACAGTTTAGCTCCAACCAGCTCCAACTCACACCTGTAAGGAAGTTTCTAGTAATCCTGAATACCTTGATTAGCTCAATGGACCTGGATCAGGTGTGTTTGATTAGGGTTGGAGCAAAACTGTGCAGAGCTGTGGCCCTCCAGGAATTGAGTTTGAGATCACTGCTCTAATCTAAATCTAATCTAGTACACTGAAAAAAAAAATTGGAGTAGGATTTACTTGAAAAAAGCTAGGCAACTTTTTCCACTCGGAAAATGCTAGTAAATTTACAAAGATTTGCCAAGTAAAAACCTAAACATATTTATCAGTAGCTTTAATTAGAAATCTTAAGTTAAAATTTACTTGGAATATGGAAATAAGTAAACTTTACTTTAGTTAAGTGAAAGTAACAAAGAAAATAAGTAACTTGGCTAGTAAAAGGTTGATTAATATCGATTTAGTTGTAATTTCCTTTGCATTACATTTCACTCAAACAATTTTATTGAATTATACCAGTCATTTATAGTATATGTTTTACTTAGCGTATGTAAGTAATTTATACTTCATCATGTCAGATGTTAAGCATGATGTGAATGCAAAGACCTCAATACTTGGTAGACAATACACAATGACGGTAACATTTGATGAATCGTTTTTGTGTTTGAATGTGTCATTTTGAGCAGAAAATTTTCTCAAAATGTCATAAAATGGCAAGTTACTAATCCAGACAACAAAAGCAATGATAAAACAGTGTAAATACAGCTGGAAACCAGTGAAAAATGAACCTCATTAATTATTCAAGGACCTGTGCATGATGGGAACCCCAGTATCAGAAAAGTTGAGTCATTTTTACTTTATTTTATTGAGTTCATATTTATGCTTTCATTTCTACTCGCTTGAACTAAGTACTGATATGGAAATTACTTTATTTATTCTTGTCTGAACTTTTTCTTGTAAATTACATTGGGTTTTTTTCAGTAGTATTTACCTTACCAAAAAATGTTTTTTTTTTTTTCAGTGTACAGAGTCTGCTTTATTTAAGGTCCTCAATGATATCTATTTGACATCTGATGTTGGAGACAATGTTATAGGTGCTCTTATATGAAGGGCCGGAGATTCGCTGTAAAGCTTGGTGGTTCAACTGTGTCATCTCCTACTCATCTCCATTGAGGGGTTCCTCAGGGTTCCATATTGGCCCCTGCCCTATTTTCTTTATATATGCTCTCATTGGGTTAAATTGTTTGGAAATATGATGTGTTATTTTATTGTTATGCATAACACCCATATCTATTTCCCCTCTAATACTGGTAATAACTCTTCAGTTAACACTTGTCAAGAATCTGGGTGTAGTGCTAGACAGTGATTTAAAACTTGATAAGCAAGCTCTGTCTGCTGATCAAAGTAAAGCCTTTCCTTAATTCATGTTTTCACGTGATTCATGTTTTTATCACCTGGTTTAGACTACTGTAACTCCACCTTGGCACAGCTTCAGACAGTCCAAAATGCTCTACATTTTGGGAAGCAATACCCTGTGTCTGTGTCAAGTCAAGTCAAACTTTATTTATAGAGCACAAGTTTAACACAACCGATCCAAAGTGCTTTCCAGTACAATAAAAAAAATTATAAAAAAGAGATAAAAGCAAGTAGCAAAATCATTTGGCGTATATATGTACACAACCCGTAGTTGTGTGACCAAAGTCAGTAAATTTTAAGTCCAATGCAATTTTCAACTAGCATTTTTTGGGGAAAAGAAAATCCTTGTGATTGTGATGGTAAAAAAAATACAACCTGCTTGTTAAATGCATTTTTTTATATTAGTTCTCTGTTCAATCTGATACAACACATTGAACCCTTGTGAGTAAAATATCCTTGTGCTTTTTTTGTTAAGAGTACTCAAAGTCTGTGGTGAAAACGTTGGCTGCTATGGATCTTGACAAAATCAACATGGACCTGGTGGAGAGTCTGTTGGAGTGGATTGTTGATGGAGACCACAGCTACCCACCAGGTAAAGAGCACAATAAAAGCCTGCATACATGCCTGCTTAAAATAGTTACAGCTTACTTATCAAGGTTAAAACAATTAACTTTGATTGACAGGTTTTTTTTTGTGTAAATGCACAGGGGCTGTTTTGGTCTTCCTACCAGGACTGGCTGAAATAAAGCAATTATATGAACAGCTGCAGTCTAATAGGATGTTCAATAATAGTGAACAAACAGGTATATTTTTCTATTGGGGCCAGTAATTCAGCTATTGTTGTTCATGTAAATGGGCTTTTTTTTTAAAGTAGTCTTTACATGTCCTGGCCATATTTAATCTATTTGCACCATGACACTCCTCTGACCTTGTCCTCTCATTACTATGATGCAAAAAATTAGATTTTAATGTAATTAATAGTTAATACATTGTAACGTTTTTATCCATGATGGTAGTATGTGTACTACTGTATCTGTAATGTTTGCTAATTAACTGGTAAATAAGAGTTTACTGAGAATCACCATTGAGAATAATGGCAAATATGAAAAACATAAATTATTATTAAGATAAATACTACATCATATTATTATACACTAACGTTTGGAAGTTTGGAGACAGTACTTTCTTTTTTGGAGACAAATTCATACTTTTATTCAGCAAGGATGCATAAAATTGGTCACAAGTAACCGTAAAGAAATTTATAATGTTACAAAAGATTTATATTTCACAGAAATGCTGTTCTTTTGTACTTTCTTATGTTCAAAGAATCCTGTAAAAAAAAAAATTATCACTGTTTCCACAAAAATATAAACAAATATTACGTAGCACAACTGTTTCCAACTGTTTTAAATTTTTTTTTACAACAACAATAATAAATGTTCTTGAGCATCAAATCAGCATAATAAAATGATTTCTGAAGGATCATGTGACACTGAAAACTGGAGTGATGATGCTGAAGATTCAGCTTTGCCCTTGCGGAAATAACATATTAACATATTAAAATAACAATTACATTTACATTACAGTTACTTTGAATTGTAATAACAGTATCACAATATAACAGTTTTGACTGTATTTTTGATAAAATAAAATGCCACATAAAATTGTAACCAACCCCAAACTTTTGAACAATGGGGTATATTATTATAAAACAAATAATAAAACAGTTCTTTTGATTTTCGACAAGTGTATGTCAGATTCACCTGTAAGAATCATGATGATGATATTTACTGATGTGTGTGTGTGAAATGTCTAGGTGTGTAGTGTATCCTCTACACTCTTCCCTGTCCAATGAGGAGCAGCAGGCGGCGTCTTTACCCGGCCGCCTGAGGGTGTGACCAAATATCATCATTCTCCACCAACATTGCTGAAACTTCTGTCACCATTGATGATGTGGTGTATGTAATAGACTCTGGCCGGATGAAGGAGAAGAGGTTAGACTCACTGTTGCTGCAAATTGGTGCTGAAGCTTGTATTTGTGAAACAAATTTTTATTTTTTTTTCTTGTCAAAAAAAAAAAAAAAAAAAATATATATATATATATATATATATGTTTATTTTTCCTGGATAACATTGATTGTTCATTGCTGGTATTGAATGCATTATCATACATTTGTGCGTGTGTGTTAGGTACGATGCCAGTCCGCAGTATGGAGAGTCTAGAGGACGTGTGGGAGTCTCGTGCCAACGCTCTTCAGAGAAAGGCCGTTGCCGGTCGTGTGGCGTCAGGCGTCTGCTTCCATCTGTTTACCAGCCACCGCTTCACACACCACCTGAGCCAACAGCAGCTGCCGGAGATCCCAGAGAGTTCCTTTGGAGCAGCTCTGTCTAAAGTAACCAACTTCATTTTGGGCAGTCTAGAGAGTCTTGTGACCCAAAGGTTGTGGGGTCCGATTCTCAATGTCGTCAGGAAAATTTTTGATGATTTAGATGGGGGTGTGGATGAACAGCGCGCTCTTCCACCCTCAGTACCCATGTCTGAGGTGGCCTTATACCTAACCCATAATTGCTCTCTCGGGCACTGCTGCAAAATTGTTGTCCACTTCCAAATATGGTTTACCATACTTCGTGTCACGTCACTTTCACTTAAAAGGAAAAAAAACGTTCTGCATGGTTTTCCTTTTAATGAATATAAGTAAACCTGATTTTAGTTTCAAATTGATTTCAGGAATACATTGCCTCTGGCCCATAGTTCCACAAAATCATAATAGCATGACCGATGCTCTTTCTTTTTCTAATTCCATGAGTATATTAGGGATGTGCCCGATCAGTTTTTTTGCCCTCGAGTCCGAGTCATTTGATTTTGAGTATTTACCAAATCTGAAGTCCCGAATTCGAATACTTCTATTATAATTAAAAAAAAGAATAAAGAAGAGCGAAAAAACAGATCCAGATTCCAGGATGTTCCTTATTTTTTATTTAATTCGCCTTATTTTAACATTTGACAACTCAGATTTATTGTGTTAAATGTAGCCTTTTTCTTTCCACCTCTCTGAAAAGCCAAGTTTACATATTTCAGTTTGCTATGGCAATGTTGTCATCAAATTTATAATGTTAAGCATAAATATACTGATAAAAACACTGTCAGCAGTATTGACAGCAAAATAGACCACAGATATTTGTTCTGTAATGGCAGGTGCAATATTTTAAAATTGATAATTATTTGTGTATTTATTTTTATCTGAATGTATGTCAAAACCTAGACTTTCAACCATCAAAACGTAATTTATTTGTGTACAAAATAACATATAAACATCTTTTCCTGTTCTGGAAACACTTCCAACATGCTTGTCTGTCGCGTGAAAAATAGGCGTCAGTTCTATTTCTAGAATGCACGCGCTCTTCCGTGTTTTCATCCATGCGGTTTCCTGATATGCGCGTCACTCAGGCAGTCTGCAAGCTCTAACCTGTTAACATGGGAGCCGAAATAAAAATGGACACGCCACGCAGCCTGAAATGCCGCCACGCACCCAGTGTGTCACCACATAACTATAGATCTGTTAAAAAATACTGAGAATATATACATGTAGGCTATATCCGAGCCCTGATCGGATTTCGATGTCAAGTCTGAAACCATGTGATCGGGCCCGATTTCCGATCACTTGATCGGTTCGGGACATCCCTATGGTATACACTCACCGGCCACTTTATTAGGTACCCCATGCTAGTAACGGGTTGGACCCCCTTTTGCCTTCAGAACTGCCTCAATTCTTCGTGGCATAGATTCAACAAGGTGCTGGAAGCATTCCTCAGGGAGTTTGGTCCATATTGACATGATGGCATCACACAGTTGCTGCAGATTTGTCGGCTGCACATCCATGATGCGAATCTCCCGTTCCACCACATCCCAAGATGCTCTATTGGATTGAGATCTGGTGACTGTGGAGGTCATTTGAGTACAGCGAACTCATTGTCATGTTCAAGAAACCAGTCTGAGATGATTCCAGCTTTATGACATGGCGCATTATCCTGCTGAAAGTAGCCATCAGAAGTTGGGTACATTGTGGTCATAAAGGGATGGACATGGTCAGCAACAATACTCAGGTAGGCTGTGGCGTTGCAACGATGCTCAATTGGTACCAAGCGGCCCAAAGAGTGCCAAGAAACTATTCCCCACACCATGACACCACCACCACCAGCCTGAACCGTTGATACAAGGCAGGATGGATCCATGCTTTCATGTTGTAACGCCAAATTCTGACCCTACCATCCGAATGTCGCAGCAGAAATCGAGACTCATCAGACCAGGAAACGTTTTTCCAATCTTCTATTGTCCAATTTCGATGAGCTTGTGCAAATTGTAGCCTCAGTTTCCTGTTCTTAGCTGAAAGGAGTGGCACCCGGTGTGGTCTTCTGCTGCTGTAGCCCATCTGCCTCAAAGTTCGACGTACTGTGCGTTCAGAGATGCTCTTCTGCCCACCTTGGTTGTAACGGGTGGTTGATTTGAGTCACTGTTGCCCTTCTATCAGCTCGAACCAGTCTGGCCATTCTCCTCTGACCTCTGGCATCAACAAGGCATTTCCGCCCACAGAACTGCCGCTCACTGGGTGTTTTTTCTTTCGGACCATTCTCTGTAAACCCTAGAGATGGTTGTGCGTGAAAATCCCAGTAGATTAGCAGTTTCTGAAATACTCAGACCAGCCCCTTCTGGCACCAACAATCATGCCACGTTCAAAGTCACTCAAATCACCTCTTCTTCCCCATACTGATGCTCGGTTTGAACTGCAGGAGATTGTCTTGACCATGTCTACATGCCTAAATGCACCGAGTTGCCGCCATGTGATTGGCTGCTTAGAAATTAAGTGTTAACGAGCAGTTGGACAGGTGTACCTAATAAAGTGGCCGGTGAGTGTATACAGAGAAGCCAATCTCCATGCAGACTCACAGACCTGTGACACATCAATACAAACATCACCAACAAGTGCTAGATCACCCAAATATTTTTGTTGCGCAGATCCACATATAAACAACAGTCATATTCAATTCAATTCATAACAGTCGTATATTCAAGGTTAGCTCAGATTCTCTCTGTCCTTGGTGTATGTACTCCACATCTACCTGTTTCTATAGCTAAACAATGACCTGAGCATCTGAACAGGAACTAATAAAGAGTGTACCAGCTGAATGTTGTTTAGATGCAATATGAGCTCTTCTGTACAATCAAGAACTTGCATTGTGAATGTATATATATTCAATGTATTATTCTTTTTTATTGTGTAAAACTAATTTGAAACCTAAGTATTATTGGTTTAGTACTTAAAGGGTTAGTTGACCCAAAATGAAAATTCGGTCATAATTTACTGTACCTCCAAACCCATTAGAATTTTGTTTATCTTCAGAACACAAATCAAGGTATTTTTTTAATGAATCTGGATTTCATCCATTAAGTCTATTCACCCAAAACTATGATGCTTCAAAATATTTATAAAGAAGAGATTGTCATATGAATCGAGCAGTTAAATCCAAGTCTTGATCGCTTTAAATGAAACAGATATTAATGTATTATTCACATTTGAACATAAATCAGCCAATGTACACAGAGCTCTCAAATATGGCAAACTGAAAGGTCAAGGTGGATCCACGAGAACGAATGAGGTTTATTCGCACGTCACGCCTGCACGTTTGAGTTCCCTCAAGAACCAGTGAGGTTTGTTCTTGCGTATCATGTACGGTTGAGTTTCCGTTTACCATATTGAGTGCTCTGTGTAGTCTCTGACCAATGTTGATTAGTAAATAAAATTTAATCTTTGTTGGAACAACATGAGAGTGAGTAACTGATGACAGAATTTTTACTTTAAACTCCCTTTAACAAATTAAACTTGACCTTGTTTCTGCTCTTTTCTCTCAGGGTTAAGGTGCTGGATGTGTTTGCGGAGCGTCCTCTGTATTCCGTCTTCTCTCAGCTGATCGAGCCGCCCACAGAAGGCAGTCTGGAGGCGGCCGCTAAACAGCGCCTGTGTGCCCTGGGCGCCCTGACGGATGAGGAGTCTCTCACTCCACTGGGCTGGCATTTGGCCTGTCTGCCCGTGGACGTCCGCATCGGTGAACTCATGCTGCTGGGAGCCATCTTCCGCTGCCTGGACCCTGCTCTCACCATCGCCGCCAGCCTGGCCTTCAAGAGTCCATTCGTAAGTCACTACACGCATGTATTAGATGATGATACTACAGTGTAGTACTACTAGTTACCTGAGATCCATGTTCTCTTGATGGCCACGCTCACAGGTGTCACCTTGGGATAAACGAGAGGAGGCTAATGAGAAGAAGTTGGGTTTCTCTTTGGCGAACAGTGACCATCTAGCTTTGCTGCAGGCGTACAAGGTCAGTACAGGCTCTGATTAAAGTAATGAGTAGAGATACACAATTCATTATGTATACACAAGCACAATGCCACTTGCTTGTTTAAAAAAAAAATAGATCATTTTATTTTACAGAATCAGATGTGGCCTTGTTTAAATATATCCACAGACTTCTGCAACTGCTGATTCCACCCTCACACACAATCAGTGCATAAATTAATATATATAAAAAAAATAAAATTGAAAATTAAAAATGCATACCATTCAAATTTATTTAATTGCAGGCATGAAAACCACTCACCTTTCGGCGAAATTCGCCGTTTTGAAACCAAAATAAGTGACCTCGCGTGAATCGTGTAGATTCGATGAGAAAATGTTTTGAGGGAGAGGGAGGGGGGGGGTATAATATATATGAAGCCAAATTAGTATAATGTGAGATAGAAATTAATATTTAAGTCATTAAATTCAAGTTCACGTAAACTTTTCCCTCCGCTGCGGCTGTCTGAAATTCTCCATTCAGTTCAAACAGCGCGTCGACTCCTCAGTCATTCTCCATTCAAACAGCACAGCACGTCGTCAGTCATCAGCATTCAAACAGCACAGCGCGTTGCGTTACGGCAACGATTAAACTCTCTCCTAGATGATTAAATGTTAATATTATTATACTTGATCTGTAGATAAAGCTCTATGGTTTCGCATAAATTGACTGTAGTACCTCAATCATGTTTATCATCCTTTACCGCATGTCTAGATCACAACACTGGAGAGCACTATCATTGTTCTTCACGCGCACAGTAACTGAAATTTAAAACTGTTAAAAGAAAAGGCTCAATAAACTATTTCATAGATAGTTGTATAGTACACTATGCATCGATATGTATTTCCTTTGTGCTTAGAACTTTCCAATGCGGACTCGAAGAGCTGCGCGCTGTGACTCGTGTTGCCTCAAGCGCATCATTCAGCGCTCGTGATGCGCATAAGAGCTGTGTGCCGCACTCAATTGGAGTCTTTCATAATCAAATCATAATACTTTTGCGCAATGAAAAATTATTAATAGTATTTTTTGTTCTGTTCTGTCTATCTATAATATGTTGCTGCCTCATTAAACAGCTGTGCTATGCATTTGTGCTATATATATTTTCTTAAGTTTATAGTAGACTAAAATAATTGATATTTTTGATTTTTATCTTGTTTTTCATGAATGCATTTTACATTAATACAAAGAGCAATGTGTAACGTTTTACCAGATTTAGTGCAACAGTTATTGTCTCTTATTTGTTCCCCACTAATTTTTTTTTCAGTAAATGTTCTGATTTTATACAATTATTGTTTTTCTAGACTAAATTTGACTAAGTTGCCCACTAATCTAGTTTATAATATATTTTTTTTGTCATAGGTTATGATTATATATATTTTTTCTTTATAAGGAAGTTGTCTGTATTAGGTAGATTGTGTTTAACACACAAAAGAGTGATTATCAGTTCAACACACAGTTATAGAAATTCTACTTGATTTTTTTTTTAACTGCGTTGGTAACGGATCGTTATCGTTCTTTTTTTATTATTAAAATAAGGCCATAATATTTTTGACTCATGGCTGAAGTTAAGTTTCTCCAGCTCTCCCCAGGTTGGCAAAAAAATGCATCTCAAAATACATCAGATTGATGCTTTAAAATATGGAATATTTAAAATTTTCTGACGGGGGAGCATGCCCCCGAACCCCCTAGAGGAGTACTATCCTTCTCACCTTTTTCACCCCTGACCCGTTTTCATGCCTGTAATTGTGTTTTTTTTTGTTCGTAAAGACATTTGTAATGTTATAAAATTGTTTTGAATAAATGTTCATTAGAACATTCTTTTCATCAAAGAATAAAAAAATAATAATTTAAGCAGCACAATTTTTTCAATATTGATAATAAGAAATGTTTCTTGAGCACCAAATCAGCATATTTGAATATTTTTCTGAAGGATCATGCAACTGTTAAAATATAGAACATAGCAAACATTTATTTTAAAGGCACACTGCAGAACTTTCTTGGCCACTAGATGGTGCTCGACCTGTAACTTTCACGTCTAGCGTCCCTAGAGGCCACAAGCGCTGCAACACTGTCGCAAATTAAAGTCAACAAACAGTCAACCGGTCAGCCTCCTGTGTCTTTAGATTGTGTGTGCTTGCAGTGTTTGAAGCGGGCAGCCTTGCCGCGCTCGAGTCCCTTATAGCAGTCGGCTGAGAGAGAGCGAGCGGGGTGAGCCCCGTGGAGCTTATCATGTCTGTGAGTGAATGTGGACGTGGGACAGCGGGCGCATTCACTGCACTGAAAACATCGTCGGTCTGAGCTGACTGTATGTGTGTTGGTTTATTTTTACAGAAACCGTGGGAAATGTGGTGTGTAACGTTAGTGTCTGTGGGTACTACTGAGTCACGTTCACTACATTTAATGTAACGTTACATTTGACATGAGGCGATTTTATTAGTGCGAGCCCTGCACTGATGCGGGCTGTGTTTGTGTGTAGAAATGAACACTGGGCTGTGGGCATTTTATTACACTCATAACACCATCGGCTGCGGCCGGAATACCAGAAAATACTACACTGCTTATATGAATTTATCTGGGTTACCTTGGAAACAGCATTTGTGTTCAGGCAAGCGTCCGTATCGAGTCGAGCACCCCTCCTCCTCCTTTAGCTCATGCCAGCGAGTGAAGCGAAAGCTAGACCAATGTGTTAATCCTCGTCCTGGCTTTTAATTTGTCACTCTCCCCTTTACTTTTTTTTAGTTTCCTCTGATAAAACCGTTGCCTTCTTCCTTGTAGCTGTTGTTCGGCCATGACGAAAACATACAGACGGCAATCAAACGCGAGTTAAGCACTAACGTCAGAATCTGAGGAAGTTCGGGGTGGTGGGGGAAGTGACGTATGCCGTAAAGCGGTCGAATTGTGTAGTTCTTTTTGTGCTCGGGTTCCTACCCGAAACCCAAAGTTACAAAGTGCTAGTAAAAACGATACAGACACCTTCAGGCTACGGCAGTTGTGTCATTCAACCTATTGTAAGTCGATTTACCTTCTCAATCGGTTTTGGTAATATATTATAAAGATTGAAGAGTTCCACAGTGTGGCTTTAATTGTAATAGTATTATATTATATAGTATTATATTATATATTAGTATATAACCGTATTTTATTGAAATGGTTTATTTTCCATTTACAAGGCTGTCAGAATTTTTTTTAATCTTTTATTTTTTAAAATATTTTTAGACTTTTTATCAGCCAGTTCAAATAATAAAATAATTAAAAAAATCTCTCTCTCTCTCTCTCTCTCTCTCTCAGTCTCTATATATATATATATATACATGTATATATATATATATATATATATATATATATATATATATATATATATATATATATATATATTGATCTACCTCTGATTATCACTATAAGTCCGAAAGTCTGATGAAGATGTGTTCCTGGTTCATTATCAGGGTTGTGTGTAACACGTTACAGTAACGTAACTACTTTTCGGGTATGAAGTAGTGTAACGCGTTACTACAGGTCTTCCATAGAATATAGCCTGAATATAATTGCTTCCAGAAATTATTTTTGGGGGTGCTAATGGGGTGCTTTAGTCTTTTTTGGGGGCTTTCTTTCAAGCCCCTCCCTCAGTGCCGCCCATGCATATGCCTATCCATTAATGGGCATTTCTTCATAAATATAAAAAATTTTGATAAATGCGGTAACACTTTACAATAAGGTTCATTATTTAACATTAGTTAATGTATTAACTAACATGAACTAACCATGAGCAATACATTTGTTACAGTATTTGTTAATCTTTGTTGATGTTAGTTAATAATAATAAAGCTGTTCATTGTTTGTTCATGTTAGTTCACAGCACATTAACTAATGTTAACGAGATTTTAATAAAGTATTAGTAAATATTGAAATTAACGTTTACAAAGATTAATAAATGCTGTTCATTATTAGTTCATGCTAACTAATGTAGTTAACTAATGTTAACTAATGAACCTTATTGTAAAGTGTTACCATAAATGCATTATGCATATATGGCATTATACATAGTAGAACTTTATGTAAGCCTACACATTTAGGAACAGATATTGGGTTCTGCCCAAAGTCAAGCAACGTAAAAGTAACGAGTAACATAAAAATTTACTTATTACATAATTTACTTATTTACTTACCATATGGGGTAACTAAGTAAAGTAACGGGATTACTTTGTTTTTTTTAAAGTAACGAATAACATCACTTTTCATTATTCAGTACTTGTTTCCTGAAATGTGCTGTTTGATATAATCATGCAGACTCGTGTTGTGTTCAGGGTTGGTGTAACGCAGCACAGAGTGGCTCTAAGGCTGGCTACCAGTACTGCAGAGAGAACTTCCTCTCCATCCGGGGCTTACAGGTGAGAGACTGATCTCTGATCAGCTCAGCGGAGATGCCAGGCATTTTGGCAAACTTGGATAACTTTTATGTTTTGTGTGTGTTCTCTTAGGAGATAGCATGTCTTTAAAAGGCAGTTTGCCGAGCTCCTGTCTGACATTGGCTTTGTGAAAGATGGACTGAAAGCCAGGGTCATTGAGAAAATGAGCTCAAAGGGAGGTGATGGGGTGCTGGAGGCCACAGGCTATGAGGTAACAGTGATTTTTGATGGTTAATTTTTGATTTCAGTGTTAATATGGATATTTATATGTTTTTATAAATATCTTGTTGACAAGTGGTAGGGACTTTATATTAAATATATATTTAATTAAAATTTTAGTGGTCAGAGATTGTTGAGTGCTGTTTTTTAGACTGTTCTAAAGGTGGTGTAATGTGTAAACCTAAAGATCCTAAATGTAAAACCAAAATTTTTTACTTTTTTTTTTTTTTTTACTTTTTATACTGTTGTGCAACTCTACGTAAATATTTTTATTAAGATATATTCCAAATAATATAATTATTACACTCCTGGCGGCAGTTTATATATATTATATATTATTCAGAAAGGACACATTAAATTGATCAAAACAAAATAAAATACATTTATAATGTTAAAAAGATTTCTATTTTAAATAAATGCAGTTCTTTAAATGGTTCATCAAAGAATCCTTTCCATTTCTGTCTAATACCCAGTTAAGGTGCACTTGGACGAAAACCGAAACCAAAATTAAATATTAAATTGATTGTCTATGAATTAAACTTATTTAAAAATGAAAAGTAGCTTAAACTGATTTATAAAAACATTTTAATTGCACATAAGGTAGTTTTTATATCAACTTTTTGTTTCTACTCCAGTTTGATGGTGAAATATAAATGTTAAATTTAAATTATTATAATATTATAATTGTTATATAAATAATTCAAATATATGTTAAATAATGAAGAGATCACTTACAGGTTAAGTAAAAATATAATGGATTCATAGCCTAATACAGTACATTTATTTAGTTCTCTTCTCTAGTTTTTTTTTTTTTTGTAGCTTACTAATGAATTTATGGACATTAAATAGCTTTCTTGAGATAAATGTAATGTTAAGTGATTATATAGCCTGCAAACTGTTTTATTCACGTCTTTCCCCGGTTGAATCACTGATTAAGCGATTAGTGCATGAAACAGGATTCATTTCGGTAAGTTATAATGTATTTTTCAACATACCTTCTGATGTTCACCCATGTTTATTTTTTGCTGTAACTAGTAAAGAGGATATAATCAGTTCATGTGCACCAAAATTACATTTATTGTTTGAATTTTTAAGTTGAGGCTTTGCTTCATATTAAAGGTAACAAAGAACAAAGCCTTTTGCAATAATTCGATGGCATGCGCACTACAAATGTTGGCACGCGAGTGAGTGCCTTGGAATATTTTTGCGGTTTCATCTGATAGTTACCTCTCTTAATGAGCACCAGTGGCTACACATGAGCTTATACCCTATAGCAAACCCAGTTGTCTTGTTTTAAAAAAAAAAAAAAAAAAAAAAAAACGTTAAGTAGCAGAAATTATTTATGAAGTATCCACAGCATGTCACCTGTTCCTTTTAACATTTTAACTGGTTTTCTGTCCCTAACAGGCCAACCTGAACTCTGATAACACAAAATTGATGTCCGCCATGTTGTGTGCAGCTCTCTACCCCAATGTTGTCCAGGTCAGTACTCGCAAAATGAGTCTGGTATATAAGATTTATTGAACGTGAACATGTGTAAAGCGTGCCGTGTTGTGTTTAGGTGAGATCTCCTCAGGGGAAGTATAAGCTCACCAGTAAAGGGGCTGTGAAGATGCAGCCCAAAGCAGAAGAATTGCGCTTCATGACCAAGAGTGACGGAGCCGTCCACATACACCCTTCATCTGTCAACTTCTCTGTAACTATCACACATCAACTGTTCTGTACAATTCAGCTTTGTAACACAGGAATACAGTATACGTAACTGTTTTCTCTTTGAATATATATTTAATTTTTAAATTGTAATATTTCACATATTTTATATATATATATATATATATATATATATATATATATATATTGAATGTATGTAAATGTATAAATATATTATGTTAAAACACACACACCGTAAAAAAAAAAATATATATATATATATATATTAGGGCTGTCAGTTAAACGCGTTATTAACGGCGTTAACGCAAACCCATTTTAACGGCGTTAATTTTTTTATCGCGCGATTAACGGTCTTTTGGTCCTAGCAAACTTTGTCGTTTCTTCACATACTTTTGCAACAGGACGCGGCATGCGTCCTGATCCATTTCAGCGTCTCGCGCTCGTTATCCACTCAAAGCCGGCTCGCAAGCCAAAACGAGTGTGTGCGGCGTGCCTGTTGTTTTGTTTCCGGTCTAGCTAGCATCCGCTTGCGCTTTTGTTCGAAGAAGCAACGAAACGTCCTCGCGCGGTGCAAGCCATTGACATGAATGGGTTTCAGAGCGCAGCGCGAGGCCGTTTTGTGCTGCACACACTCGTTTCAGCTTGCGAGCCGGCCAAATAGTAACGTTATGTTTTGAGTGGATGACGAAGCGCGAGACGCCGAAATGGATGCCAATGAGATTCTGAATGTAAAGTTTACTTTTAAAAAGTTGCCAAATTGTCCCATTGACGAGACCAAAGCGATCTGTATGTTTTGTCATTATGAACTGAGCTATCATCATCGCAGCACGTCCAGCCTGAAACACCACTTGATGATGGCCAAGCAAACACACACACACACACAAACACAGATGATGCTAATTCTCCACCCCTCGTCAATATCAGGACCTCGTCAGTATTTCTTTCACCCTTTTATTGATGGACAGTGTTACATTGTGTGAGAGATTGTTTAGGCTATATATGTTAGAGTGAAATTGAACACTATATATATATATAGACGCTTTCATCAGACGCGTTGCCATGGTGATGAGCTGGCCCAAAGTTAACTTCCGTTCTGTTAGTTTATACTGTTTATTGGATAATACGGCATTGACTGTATTAGATACTATATTAAAATAGCTAGGTTTATCCGAGTATCCGGTACAGTGTTTCCCATGCATTTATTAGTGGCAGCCCAACTCATTATCAGCGCTGACCGCCACATATTGATTTCCGTGTTTTTTTTACAATTTAAGGAAAAGTTGTATTTGACTGCAGAGTTGCGTGTAGCGCATATCGCAAGCTCTCTCTCTCTCTCTCTCTCTCTCTCTCTCACACAAACACATTAACAGCGGAGCAGAATGTATCATAACGCTGCACAGATCCATCCAACATCCTGTCATGTGGAGACCCGCCTTAAAAAAAGGTTAGCAAGCATGTAAGAAGCTAATAAGGAGAGATATGTTCACCTAATAAAGCCTCGTCGCGCGCTCCGCTCGCCACAGTTTTTTAACACTGCGGTAAATCAGAACACGTCGGTAGAAAAACATCTTGTCTCCTATTTTTGTTCAACGGGTCTGGTAGTGTCACATTTCAGTTTGGCCAGGTAACATTTATTTTCTTTGACTGTCAAGAAATACCAGCTACTATGGTTATTTACTTGTTATGGATTGTCTGCGCAAGTTTGCCGGAAGTTAAGTTTGGGCCAGTTTTATGCACATGCGCAGTACCGTGTGTTTATGTTGTCACTGCTGAAAGCGTCTATATATGTATGTATTATATATTATTATATCATATATAATATAATATAATATAATATAATATATATTATATATATATCAGCATTTGTTAATCTTTGGTAATGTTAATTTTAACATTTACTAATACTTTATTAAAATCTTGTTAACATTAGTTAATGCACTGTGAACTAACATGAACAACAATGAACAGCTAGATTTGTATTAACTAACATTAACAAAGAATAACAAATACAGTAACAAATGGTTAGTTCATGTTAGTTAATGCATGAACTAATGTTTAATAAATGAACCTTATTGTAAAGTGTTACCAAGATCGGTAAGATTTTTTATGTTTTTAAAAGAAGTCTCTTTTGCTCACCAAGGCTGCAATTTTTTTGATAAAAAAAAACAAACAAAACAGTAATACTGTGAAATAGAATGACAATTTAAAAAATGACTTTTTTATGTTAATATATATATTTAAATGTAATTTATTCCTCTGAAAAAAAGCTGAATTTTCAGCATCATTACTCCAGTCTTCAGTGTCACATGATCCTTCACAAATCACTCTAATATGATGATTTTATGCTCCAAAAACATGTATGATTATTATCCATGTTGAAAACTGTTTTTTACATTTTTATTTCAGGATTCTTTGATGAATAGAAAGTTCAAAAGAACAGCTTTTATCTGAAATGGAAAGCTTTTGTTACATTAAACACTACCCTTTAAAAAGTTTGGGGTCAGTAAGAATTTGTATTTATTTTTGGGGGAAATAAATAAGAAATCAATACTTCTATTCATCAAGGATGAGTTACATTGATCAAAAGTTACAGTAAAGACATTTATAATTTCAGAGGAATAAATTACATTTTAATATATATTAACATAACAAATTCATTTTAAATTGTCAATGTTTCACAATATTACTGTTTTTTGTGTATTTTTTATCAAAAAATTGCAGCCTTGGTGAGCAGAAGAGACTTTTTTTTAAACATAAAAAACCTTACCGATCTTAAACTTTTGACCGGTAGTATATTAATACTTTGGTAATATTTTATATTGAGTCTTCAATCAAGTGTAAGTTTTCTCATGTGCTGTCAGATCTGAGAAGTTTCACTCTTCGTAGGTTCGTCACTATGACAGCCCATACCTGGTGTACCACGAGAAAGTGAAGACCAGTCGAGTGTTTATCCGTGACTGTAGCATGGTGTGCGTATATCCCATGGTGCTGCTCGGTGGGGGGCGAGTGAGCGTGGACCTGCAGCGTGGAGAGTTCATTATCTCTCTGGACGATGGATGGATCAAATTTGCTGCTGCGTCTCATGAGGTAAAACAGACTTGCTCTTGTGTGTTCTGCTATGCTAGTAGTATACGTGGCAGTATTTCATCAGAAACTCTTTATGTAGGTTGCTGAGTTGGTGAAAGAGCTGCGCTGGGAACTGGATCAGCTTTTAGAGGAGAAGATCAAAAACCCCAGCATTGATTTGATCAGCTGTCCTCGAAGGATCTCGCATCATACACACGATAGTGTCACTCATCTCGACACAGTAACACACATTCATCCAAAACACAGATTGTCGGTTTACACATCCTAACAAAAGCCTTAAGCCATTTTGTTGAATTATGTGGATGCACTTAATACATTTTGATGTTGGGTTTAATTTTTTTTTCAAAGAAGAAATTAATGTACTTCTGACATTGTGTGATTTCACACAAACAGCCCATGAATGCCGGAGTCCATATTGGACTGCTTTAATGCAATATTACTGTAGATTACTATAAGCACTAACAGCAGGCCTGTGCATGAATTTTAAATGTATGGCATGAGGTATGTGAGTACGTGTTGTCAAATAAAAAGACATTATGGTGTGTTGAATGATCAACTTCTATGATGATGTGATGAGGAAATCTGTCATATGTTGCCAAAAAATGCATTATCAAATGTATTTAAAAATGAAATGTCATATTAGATCTGTGGATATACTTATTTAAAAATAAACAGTTTTTCCTCAATTATTTTTGGTACTTGCGTGACAAAATAGCATTTGTTTAATTATATTGTGTGTGTGTGTATATATATATATATATATACATATACCGGCCACTTTATTAGGTACACCTGTCCAACTGCTCGTTAACACTTAATTTCTAAGCAGCCAATCACATGGCGGCAACTCAGTGCATTTAGGCATGTAGACATGGTCAAGACAATCTCCTGCAGTTCAAACCGAGCATCAGTATGGGGAAGAAAGGTGATTTGAGTGACTTTGAACGTGGCATGATTGTTGGTGCCAGAAGGGCTGGTCTGAGTATTTCAGAAACTGCTAATCTACTGGGATTTTCACGCACAACCATCTCTAGGGTTTACAGAGAATGGTCCGAAAAAGAAAAACATCCAGTGAGCAGCAGTTCTGTGGGTGGAAATGCCTTGTTGATGCCAGAGGTCAGAGGAGAATGGCCAGACTGGTTCGAGCTGATAGAAGGGCAACAGTGACTCAAATAACCACCCGTTACAACCAAGGTGGGCAGAAGAGCATCTCTGAACGCACAGTACGTTGAACTTTGAGGCAGATGGGCTACAGCAGCAGAAGACCACACCGGGTGCCACTCCTTTCAGCTAAGAACAGGAAACTGAGGCTACAATTTGCACAAGCTCATCGAAATTGGACAATAGAAGATTGGAAAAACGTTGCCTGGTCTGATGAGTCTCGATTTCTGCTGCGGCATTCGGATGGTAGGGTCAGAATTTGGCGTCTACAACATGAAAGCATGAATCCATCCTGCCTTGTATCAACGGTTCAGGCTGGTGGTGGTGGTGTCATGGTGTGGGGAATATTTTCTTGGCACTCTTTGGGCCCCTTGGTACCAATTGAGCATCGTTGCAACGCCACAGCCTACCTGAGTATTGTTGCTGACCATGTCCATCCCTTTATGACCACAATGTACCCAACTTCTGATGGCTACTTTCAGCAGGATAATGCGCCATGTCATAAAGCTGGAATCATCTCAGACTGGTTTCTTGAACATGACAATGAGTTCGCTGTACTCAAATGGCCTCCACAGTCACCAGATCTCAATCCAATAGAGCATCTTTGGGATGTGGTGGAATGGGGAGATTCGCATCATAGATGTGCAGCCGACAAATCTGCGGCAACTGTGTGATGCCATCATGTCAATATGGACCAAACTCCCTGAGGAATGCTTCCAGCACCTTGTTGAATGTATGCCACGAAGAATTGAGGCAGTTCTGAAGGCAAAAGGGGTTCAACCCGTTACTAGCATGGGGTACCTAATAAAGTGGCCGGTGAGTGTGTATATATATATTAGCCTAGAAATCTAGACGCACCCTCAGCGGCAGCAAAAATTATTTTGCAGCAAAGTGTGGTCTAGCAACTCTCCATTGACTATTTAGCTGGAAAACCCCAACTCTGGAAGAGCCAATCACATCGTGTATAGAGTCGGTGGGCGGGCTTAACAAAATGACGACAGAGTTCCGACGTTCAGAGCCAGCTCGGACATACTCGGTTTTAAGTCGTTCATCCTCGGATGCGGCCTGTTACAAAAAAGCTGTGGCGAAACGATCAACTTGTCATATTTGCCACGCTCGTGCTGTGTCGTCGAGGATAAAGGCTTTACTCTGTGTCAGCTCGCGCTCCTGACGGTGCACGGACCTCTCCCGAATCATCTCCCTTGCACTACTACTCCGCCTCCGTTTCCCTCGTAAGCTGATATTAGTATTGAAACATTCTCTATGATATATTTTTTATGAAAACAGTTGCTGCGTCCCAATTCGCATACTATCCGTCCTAAATAGTATTCGAAAATAGAATTAGTACGTCCCAAACCGTAGTATGTTGAAATGAGTGTTTCAAAGATACCCGGATGGTCTACTATTTCCGGTCAGAATCCGAAGTGTAGATCGGTGCACACTCTAACGGCTGATATTGCCCACAAACCATTGCGCGGTGGACGAGGATTCGGTTAGAACTACAAACACGAGTAAAAAGTGCTAAAAAACTACAGACACGGAGGGCGCGCGAGTCCCGCGCTGGTTCCCACGGCTGTGTAGAGAGGTTTAGATAAACAGGTTTGAGTGATTAATTATCAGTATCTAACCGGACGAAAATGAATTTATTAAATGTTGTCCACATTATATTGCATATGTAGCAGCATTGTGAACGTTTGTAAAGACACGTTTAGCCATTACTTTTAAAATGCATCATTATATTCAAATTGCAAACACGAGGAGAGTATCTGCATGAAAGACCCACGACTGGCAGATGAACGTGCTCTGAAACGGTAGGAAATCAAATTAGATAGAATGGAGGATTTTAACTGTGACAAGATGATTGACAGGGCAGTTTACGGTGACAGGATGGACGCAGCACGCGACAGAGCCGTCCGTTAAAGATGACGTGATAGTATGTCCCAAAGCTTGCCTACTCTTTTTGCTGCACACTCAAAAGTATATACTTTTCTTCACAAAAAGAGTACATACTTTTAGGGCGTAGTATAAGTAGGCGAATTGGGACGCAGCATGTGTCTCTTTCTCTCTCACACGCGCACGCGCGCACGCACGCACGCACGCACACACACACACACACACACACACACATCAGAGCCGGCGCCAGCCGAGCGCTGATGAGGGGGCGTCTGAAAACTGAGAGGGGGCTTTCACATTAACTCACGTCACCACTTTTTTTCGGGGGCTCCCCACTACTTTTTGAAACATCTTTGCGGTACAGATGAACCCATAAAAAATGGATTAGGCTCAAACATCTTCAGTTAACTAGCAGAGCATTCATTTTGTTCGTTTGTCAAATTAGAGTCGTTATAGTGCTGAAAAGTTTTTTTTTATATAAATCAATTAAAGTGCTCGTTTCGATCAGTGAAGCGGATAGTGTTGTCTTGTGGCTCGCGCTGTCTTCCCACGGGCACGCGCTTCAATCAGTTGCGAGTAGAGTTCTCGAACGGGTCGGGTCGGGCCCGACAAACACCGACGGGACCCGCGGGTTCGGGCCGGGTTCGAGGTCGAAAATATAAGCAAATGACTCGGGTTCGAGGTCGAACCTCGGGCTTAATCTTTTCCACCCAGTAAAAAAAACAAACAAATTATTATAATCATCGCTGCTGTTCACCGTAAAGAAAGTCTGGCTGCTGCGTGCAAAGTCCATCGCGGGTGGCTGGGAGAGAGGAGAACACGCCTCAGTCTATCCACTGTGGACGCACTGATCTTCCTCCACGATGCCTATTATAAGCATATGATTATGTTTGTAGGCTAGGTCTATTTTGTTTCAAAACTCGTAGCCCGCCTGCTAGTTTCAAAACGCGGTCGGAAGACTAGGAAAAGGAAAAGAGAATCTGACTGCGTGAGAAACCTGACAGGAGTCCCGCTCTCGGTCGAGCTTTATACTCATTGGCGCGAGCTCAAAAGCAGCACTGGATGCAACGGTGATGCTGACCTGGCGATCTTGTTGATGGACTAGTAAGTCAACCTTTCTAAGTTTGTGCTCATTTTATTTTGTGATTTCACCGGAATGCGTCAGTTGGATGACGCGGTTAGGTTTAGGTCTGGGGTAGGGTAGGGTTACACGCAATCCTAGGGCGTCATGGACTGACGCTAGAGGGCGCCCCAAAGCGTCAGATATTGAAGCTTGGTCAAATGCTTCCCAAGGCGTCAGTTAGGTGACGCCTTGGGGGTGAGAATGCCTTGGCGCGTCCCGATTCGGGCCGCGGGCCGGGTTCGGGCGGATAATTCATGTTTATGTGTCGGGTTACATCGGGTCGGGCTTCAAAAGCCACAGGGCCAGGTTGGGTCGGGTAATAATTTTCAGGCCCGTTGAGAACTCTATTGCGGAGAGCTAACCCAGGTGAAAAAGAAAGTTCACTAAAATACATTTTATTAAGTGCACTTAGTACACTTCCATAATGCACTTAAAAACATACTGTCTCTTTCTCTCTCACACATACGTCTAGTTATAAACTCTTTAATAAACTTTTAATGATTAGTGTTTTATTTTTCAAGTTTGTGGGTCGTGTAAAAAAATCAAAACAAAAAAAATCCCTTGTTTTTGGGATGGATTCCGGGAAATCTCCCTTATTTTCAATGTTCAATGTCAATTATCAACTTGCTCCACTGAGTACGTTACCTTCTTCGTTGCTCTGATTGGCTTTAGCGCTATCCAATTGCGTGCAGAGAGAATTTGAAAGACAACCGTTTCCAGACCTATATATATATATATATATATATATGGTATAATATGTGTTTTTAATTTATGCAACTTAACTTAATTCAGTCTATCTTTCTTGCTCTCTAAATGGATATTAGAGGATTGTGCAGTTTAGAAATGGACCTCTTAAACTCAGATAACCATGAATTAAAACTAAAGTTAATTAACTTATTTCTGCCACAAGGGGCGCTGGAGTCCAAAGAATGAATCACATGACTCATGTTACTAATGACGGTATTTTTTTAAACAGGCCTATTCTTTCCCTTATTTTATTTAAATATGCAGCGCAAACTATTAGTAAGTCATTTGTTGGCTGATTCCCCTGATGACAAAACCGGAGAAATGATCAGGAAATCAGTTCGAAAATCAACACGAGGCACAGAATGGCGTCACGTACCGTATTGCTTGAGTGATATGAGTGAAGGTCAGTTGGGGGAATTCTTTTCTGAAGCTCAAAATGAGAACTAATGATTTGTTATGTTGTGTTCTTTCTGGAAGCGGGTTAAGCTCCTTTAATAGGCTTTATGTAATTAGAAAAACGTCTTAGACCTGATCATTCTGGAGCTTAAAGGGATCATTTAGCATGCAAGGTGTAATCTGTTTGTATTGTTTTGTTTGTTTATAACGATATGTGCTAAACTTCTTTCAGGTTTCACGTTAAAGATTGCTGATGAAAATCAGACCTGATAATAACTTTCATTATAGAACATAACATTTAATAAAAGTTATCTTAAGTTGCTTATTTTCTCTTAAAGTAACAAAAACTAGCTAAATTAACTAAAAATGCAGACATTACAAGTTACATTTTTACAAAGTATCCACAAGTTTCCTACGCCCCATGAGCCCTTGCGTCAAAAGTGGGCGCGACTTCCGGTTCAAAGTAAACAAAGCGCGACTTGACATGCTTGACACTCGTTCATTCAAGAGTTGACAGTCTTTCAAGTTATAGCGATCCAAACTAGCTTACGATGTGGGAACACAACCTCAATGAAATTAAAAAGGGTAAAATAGCAGTACCTTTACCCTCCGCAGTAGTTGGGAGTATTATAATAACATTATTAATAATCAATACTCATCAAGGCATGGTGACAGACAGTTCTGCGAGCTGACAAACAATTAAAATAAAAAATACACACTTAGTCATTGTGCTTTGGAGTTTATTCAAAATTATAAATGAATGTGCCACTTGAATACATTAACTGGCACATTTGGTATTCTGTCAACACAGGCTTTGATCCTGAGTTTAGGTGTAACATCAGTAGCGAACAGCCAAACGCATGCTGATAGAGTTTATAGAATATTAAGAATTTAAACAAATGTACACAGGAAGATTTGTTGTCTTTTGGGAGGTGATGGAAACTACAGTCGTTGGCAGGATCACTCCGATTTCGTTTTCAGCTTATGTTCAAAACAATCAAGTTTAAGCCACTGAATTAGTTTAGTCCGGTTATACGTACAATCGCAAACAGCACATGTTGTCCCTGAGCTCCGTAACAACATCTCTCATAAAGATTTGCGTCTTTAAATAGTAAAATAATTCTCTGAAAAACAGCTAGCCTCTTCGCTAACTAACACACAAAATACCATTGAAATGCTACTTCCGCCGCCTCACCGGAAGTTTCACCCACTTTATTTTTTACAGGAGCGCCCTCGGAAACTTGTGGATAACAATGTGTAAATCGGTAATTACAACTAGTTAATCAAGAATACATTGGCTACAGCAAATTAAAATAATGAACATTATAATAGTGAAGGGAAAATATCCAGTGAGCGGCAGTCCTGTGGGTGAAAATGCCTGGTTGAATCCAGAGGTCACAGGAGAATGGCAACACTGGTTCAACAACTCAACTAACTAACTAACTAACTAAAAAAAAAAAAAAAAAAAACCACTCGTGTCTCAATTTCTGCTGCGTCGTTCAGATGCCAGGGTCAGAATTTGCCATAAACAATGGCTCCATCAACGCTTCATGTTGTTGGTAGTGTAATGGCGTTGCTTGGGGGATACGTTCTTTGCACACTTTGGGCGCCTTACCAATTGAGCATAGTTTTAACACCTCAGCCTATCTGAGTATTGTTGCTGACCATGTCAATCCCATCTTCTGAGCGCTACTTTCAGCAGAGTAACATGTCATAAGGCTCAAATCATCTCAAACTGGTTTCTTTATGGAAATGAGCTCACTAGATTCAAATGGCCTTCTCCTTATACAGAAAGAAAATCACTGTAAAAAAAAATATTTTCATGATTTGTAATCTCAACATTTTTTCTTTTGTCAATTCAACTTAAATAATTTATGTAGTTCAGATAACATAATATTTTGAGTTTCTTGGTGATTAAATCAATTAACTAAATGTTTCTATTTCAATTAACTTAAAATTTTAAGGCAACCAGGTTACTTCATTTTTTAAGTTAAATCAACAATATTTTTTACATTGCTCTATATTCATGATAAATATTAAATGGTGTAAATAGATTGAATGTAATAATTGCTGCTTTTCATTTATTGAAAATATGTGACAATATATTCACTATGTTACACTAATGTGTATTCACTTTTAATCACATTACTTTTACTCAGTTTGAGTTGTGTCTCTGCTACACAAAGTATTTGAGTTGCGTTTTATGAGAAAAGTTGTTTTGGGAGAACTTAAGGGTGCAAGTTGAAAACATGTCAAATTTAGTTCAAAACTCAAAATTTGAATGCAAATTCTCATTTTGTGTGTGTGTGTTGTGCGTCTTTAAAATGAATTAATTTTAAATTTAAATCAAATTTAATTTTAAATTTAAATCAAATTTTATTTAAATTTAAATTTAATTTAATTTTAAATTTAATTTTATATTACAATCAGTTGTGTTTCTTTAGAAGTTGTGTTCCCTGGGGTATAGCCTCTATGCACGAACCCTGCTGACGTGTGTCTGAAAGAATCTCAGTCGGCATCTTTACTTCCGGAAGCGCGTTCTGCAGGCCAAGTGTATAGCGGCAAAACTTGAATAAAATCCATTTTCTCAGAAACGGAGGCAACGATTTAGAAACGCTGATTCGCTAGTCGAATTTCATACGATATGAGAGAATACTAACCCTCAAAGTTGTTGATGTAGCTCAAAATATATAATTTAAATAACTTCTCTTTTTCACTCTTGTGTGACAGCTAACTGCCTCACACTGTTGTTAACATCATTCACGTTAACTGCAGGACGTTTTTATAAACAGCAAGTGTAATTTGACACTATCTACACCTAACGCAAAACCGGCTTCTGACCATAGACTGACGCAGCACCGGAAGTAACTGGGCGTGCTGAGACAAACTCGGACGCGATCGTGCATAGAGGCTATTGTTGACCCCAGACTGAGGACCATATTGCAATGTGTTTTTCATCTCTGTCCCACCGACAGTATTTTTTTTTAATATCCAAATTTCAAGTTTTTTTCTGGTGCAATTCATGATGTGCCTCCCAGGTGTTTATAGCACTATGTCTGTGTGATGTGTTTGATTTACCCTGGAGGCTTGTCTTCCTATTTCCATGCAGACATCACGCTCTCAAACAGGAGCGAATTTTTTTCTCTTTCTGCCTCAGCATAATTTAACCATGTTGTGTTTTCTCACCACTAATTAAAATTCTTCTTGGCTTCTGTGTGCCTGATCTAGCTTACATTATGCTGTGGGGTAGCTGACAGGTCTGAACGGGGCGGCCTGGACATGTGACAGATACAGGACAGCCGCCTAACGATCTGCTGGCACGCAATGTGGTCACTAACTAAGCTAAATTAGCAGGTTGCATGCAAAAAGTGTTGAGTTTGAGCCAAATCGAAGATTTCTTTCCTTCTTGCTTTTCAAACACTTTCTTTCTCCTGGGAGGCACAGAATCAGATAATCTCATTAGTCTAAACAAAACATTTCAGAGAATGCCAAAACCTTTGGCCACAGATTTTCACAGAGGCTTAACGCTACAATATGTGCCATGCATTGTTTAGAACGTATAAACCAATTGAACCCATGGCCATCTGAAAGTTCAAGCATTAGTTTATATTGATATCATGCATTGTTATATTTAATATATATTAGGTTTGTATATTGAGATGGGCCTGAATGTAGTGCAATTCTTTACATAAAAAATTGTCCAGGGTTAAACTATACAGGCACCAAGGTCAGAGTTCAGCTTTTTCCATGGTGTGTCCAACTCAGAATACATTCCAATAGCTGGAAAAGTCAATAAAGATTAAAGACCATGGTCCTCCCTGTAATAAATTATTAAAAGACTGCACGCAGTGTCTGCTCTTTAGCTCACTGATGATTTATATACATTGAAATATTCTATAGGCTATGTTAAAAATATTTTCTGAAAAGATAGTTTTCATGAACTTTGAAATTGAGATGCCCAAAATGGCTGAAGCATAACAATCAATCAATCAATCAATCAATCAATCAATCAATCAATCAATCAATCAATCAATCAATCAATCAGTTTGTCTGTCAGTAGTCAGTCAGTCAGTCATTAAGGGTATTCAGAAATACTGTAAAGTACTGTAATTCTTTATTATTACCAATAGTAATTGTAATAGTAAGGATACACATGTGAAAAATGTGGATATTTATTTTATCATAATTATAATTTTTTATATATATATATATATATATATATATATATATATATATATATATATATATATATATATATATATATATATATATATATTAGCAAATAACACTACTGATATTTCATGATCTTTTTATTGCAGATTTTTGGTAACACTTTACAATAAGGTTTCATTTGTAAACATTAGTTTGCATTAACTACCAATTAAACATTTATTGATGTAAAATAATACAAATGTTCTTGGTCATGACTCATGTTAGTTCAAAGTGCTTAATGTTAACAGATTAGTTAATTGATCATAAAAAATGGATTAGTAAATGTTAAATATTGTGGTAACTTCACAATAAGTTTCTTAATTAACATTAGTTACAGTAACTACCTTAGTTAACATGAACTTAGAATGAACACTTCTTCAGCATTAATTAAACTTAGTTAGTCAACATTCACTATATGTTATTAAAACCAAAGGTTGTATTTGTTAACATTACTTAATGCACTGTGAACTAACATGAAGACAGAGGCTAATAATAACTAATATATGTTTTATTAACTAACAGTATTTCTCATTGTTACTTCATGGTAGTTGATTTTCATACATGTTAACTAATGAACCTTGTAAAGTGTTACTAAAAATGCTGCTCATTGTTAGTTCATGTTTACAAATGTTAACAAATTAAACTTTATTGTAAAGTGTTGCCCAGATTTCATTACAGATACTTCCAACAGGGTACATTTGTAGAAATTAAATTATGAAGCTTTGAAAGTTGCAGTGAGAGAATGTTAAATCCTGATGCTGGTGCAATACTATATTAAACCCACAGGGGGCTCAGTGAGCTCAATTATTAAAGGTTTGACTAAAGGTTTGAGGATTTCAATTGTAAAACCCTGATAACTGATCTTAGTCTCAGTGGATTTTGATTCATACAACAGATTACACCAAAATTGAATCAATAATTAAAAATAATAGAATGTTATATTACCAAATCATTGTACCTCCTGAAGTATGAAGGGCAAAATATATCTGAGGTTATAATGCTTGCACAACACTCTAAAACAAACTGTTTCCAAATAATATCATCTCACTGATTCATACTTATTAAATGAATGGCATGCACAAAGTTGTGTTTGAGGAAGGAGTTCTGCCTTAAATGGGCCTATTTAGTTGTGTAGTTTAAGGTATCTGCCATAGGTTTATTAAAGTGGCTGAAACTCATCTAAACAAAACATAAAGTGACATGCTGGCAGCCGATCTAGAAACATGACTGTATAACAAACCATTTGCAGCTTATTAAACTCTGCTAGAGAGAGGAACACGGCATCAGTTATAATGGAGACGTGAAGACATTCCTGTATAGAAGAGTCCTGGTAGAACCGCTAGAACTCTCCTGGTCTGTTTCATACTGTGATGTTCCAGCCTGTTCTCATCCCCAAGGCGTCATATACAACGCTTTTGCCAAAACGTAGATATCCAACGCACATGGGACCCTTTTGCATCAATATGAGACACAGATATTAGGGGTGTAATGGTTCAAAATTCACGGTTCGGTTTTGATACGATACACTTGTGTCACGGTTCGGTTTGGTACGGTTTCAAATACAGCAAAAAGAAAGCAATGACAGAGAAATTTCCTTGATTAAATTTTTTTATTATATTTTTATTAAAACTAACATCATAAAGTATGATATTTTTTAACTTTGAGCAATGATGGAACTATACTTAACTTTTCTTAGGAGCATATAAAACAAAACAGCTCCTTGGACAAAACAAAATGTAATATTGTAGTAGTTATAAACAAAGGTTTATTTTAGTTTAGATTAACATTTGAGGGCAGCAATTGTATTGATAATGTCAAAATACAACAGACGTGATGTTACTTGAAAGCATTATAGCCTACTATTCCTGCCAAACTTACAGATAGTAGTGTTATACAGTAAATCCGTGGTGAATGTTGCTGATCTGTGGACACTGGATAGTTCATTCATGGCACAATGTTTCTTCCTGTTTTCCACGTCAGCGCTGTTTGATCCGTTAATAACGGAGAAATGTGGATCTCGCAGCGATCTTATTACTTCAGTGGAGAATTCAAATGTTTTCTTTACTGGATTTGGCTGTGTAGTAACAGTGCTGATGATGAAGATCGGCTCGCACAGCATTGGTCCAAACTGATAAGCGGTCCATCATCTAAACAGCCATACAATAACGAGTAGCTCAGTTTCGTTTCGCTTACATTACATTTGCCATTTGATGTTGGCAATGTTGTGGTCACGCCAACGTCTCTATGAACGCGCTTGCCACGTGCGACGCGCCTACATTTGAATAACAAAATGTTGGTCGGTAGGGAAAATGAACTGAACAAACCGTTCGGTTCAAACATGTGTACCGAAAACCGAATCGAAAGCCTTCGTACCGAACGGTTCAATACGAATACGTGTATCGTTACACCCCTAGCAGATATATATTGGGCAGAAGGTGCCTCCTAGTGGTCTAACCCTAACCCTACCCTACCCCAGACCTAAACCTACCCATACGCACAACCGGCACATCCGGAACTTAACTGTCTTCAGACAAAACTGAATTTTGTCCCTTCCCCCTTTTGGGGAAAACAAACTAGACTCCCCATAGACTTCAATACAAATTCACGCCGACAGGCGTAAATAACTTAAGAAATCACTTATCTAAAACATGTCACCCTTATATGTCCACCCTTCCTGCCATGGAGTGTGAAAGATACATACACAAACTTAAAGTGTTAGTTCACCCAAAAATGAAAATTAAGTCATTAATTTCTCACCCCATGCTGTACCAACTCCGTAAGACCTTTGTTCATCCTCGGAACACAAATAAATATATTTTTGATTAAATCTGAGAGCTGGATCACTCCTACATAGACTGCTTAAGCAAAGGCCCATAAAGTCATTAAAGAAAATGTTTGTGCCTACAGTGGCTCAATTATATGTTTATCAAGCGACATAGACTACTTTTTGTGCGAAAAAAATAAAAATAAATAACGACTTTATTCGACTATTCCATTACTTCCTTATGGGCGCATGCGCAAGAACTGAGATGACGACGTTCTTCTTCGACTACTTTTGTTACCGACTGCTCACCACTTAGGAGCCACCTACCGTATAAGATGATGATCCATATATAAGGTGCTCCGGCTATATCAGCACATCATCTTATACGGTAGGTGGCAGTAATACTCCTAAGCGGTGAGCAGCTGGTAACAAAAAGTAGTCGAAGAAGAACTTCCTCATCTCAGTTCTCACGCATGCGCCCATAAGGAAGTAATGGAATAGTCGAATAAAGTCGTTATTTATGTTTTTCGCACAAAAAGTAGTCTTGTCGCTTGATAGACTTATAATTGAGCCACTGTAGGCACATGGAATATTTGAACATTTTCTTTAATGTCTTTATGGCCGTCAAGAGCCAGTCCCTTAGGCAGTCTATGGAGGAGTGATCCAGCTCTCAGATTTAATCAAAAATATCTTTATTTGTGTTCCGAAGATGAACGAAGGTCTTACGGGGTTGGTACAGCATGGGGGTGAGTAATTAATGACTTAGCTTTCAATAGCATCATCAGTAGTTCATGATATTTCCATAACAGCAAGATATGGAATGATGATGATGATGATGATGATGATGGCAGGTAGCCTGGGTAGTTGATAATGGGTATAAAAAATGTATCTTTCATTTAAGTATGTAAGTATTATCTTAACATGTTTTATATAAGTGATTCCTTAAGTTATTTACGTCTGTCGGCTGTGTACAGACGTTGGTTTTTGCCGTGAATTTGCATTGAAGTCTATGGGGAGTCTAGTTTGTTTCCCCCAAATGGGGGCGGGGACAAAATTGACAGTTAAGTTCCGGATGCTTGGCATATACTCTGTGCGTGTTATATTGATGCTAAAGGGTGCCATGTGTGGTGGTTGCGATGTCAACGCTTTGGCAAAAGCGTTGTATATGACGCCTTGGGATGAGAATGCGTTGGATGTGCCAGTAGCCCTGTGACCTTTGACCTGTCCTCAAAACTGCTGCCATGTGCCAGAGATACAAACATAGTTTCTAAAGCAACAGCCAACAAACATCAGTAAATGTTTACTTTTTTAATTTTTTATTACATGCTCAGCACATCACACTCCACTTCTATGTTTTTCAGGAATCGTTCCAGGAATTGTTTGGAAAATCCAGCCGTTAAGAGTTACACATCCTTTTCGGCTATAAATGTAGTTGTGCAGAATTGTTCAAGTCTGATGTTGGTAAGTTGAAGTCTCTTTTTTATTTACTCAAAAATACAGTGAAAACAGTCATATTTTAAAATATTATTACAATTGTTTTTTGGTGTATATTTTAAAATGTAATTGTCACTGTGATGACATTACTCCAGTCTTCAGTGTCACATGATCCTTCAGAAATCATTTGAATATTGCTGCTCAAGAAACATTTATTATCCATGTTGAAAACAGCCGTGCTGTTCAATATTGTTGAAACAGTGATTTATTTATTTTTTCAGGATTCTCAGAATAAACAGTTTAAAAGAACAGTATTTATATGAGATGTATTCACTGAAATGAAGATTTGAGAATCTTTTGTGACTTTGGAAGTAGTTCTTCAGCTGAAGTATGTGACACTCTCTCCTCGTCCTCTCTCCCATCATAACAACACGTTTCCAACATGCCCTTCCTGTAGCCGGAACATTATCCAGACATCCACTAACACCATTCCAAACTTTCCCTGTTTTAAAACACATCTCATTTGTTACTATGGAAAGGAAATTACATTCATTCTTTCAAATATGGCCATGTTTCAAAACACTTCCCGTCAGTAAAAAAAGAGCCAACAGTACGTTCTGTCTTTTTATTTACTTCCACGCCAGGAGCAGAGAAAAATAGTTGTATGAGAGGTTTCCCCTGTGTAACACCCTCATGTCAGAGACACTGGCGGCTTTATAGTCAGCGCTGCTCTGGACCAGGTGGAAAATCCTTCAGTTTGAATTATGCTTTCTTTGGCACCTCTGTATCACTAGCCAACGTGTATTTATCAAGAGTCTGACAGTCTCACCTTATTCCAGGAAATCGAGGCTTGCTGCTGTTCTGCTTCTTAGTGTATCGTCTGGCAAGTTGACAAGTTGGACACACACTATGATATTGGTCAAAGTTTAACCAAAACAAAACTTTAATTAAATATATTATTATATTATTTATTATTTATAAATTATTTATATATATATATATATATATATATATATATATGATATATATATATATATATATATATATGTATATGTATATATATATATATATATATATATATATATATATATATATATATATGTATATGTGTATATATGTATATATATATGTATATGTGTATATATATGTATATATATATATATATATATATATATATATATATATATATATATATATATATATATATATATATATATATATATATATATATATATATGACAACTGTTTTAACACAAACAACTGGTTTGATAATAAAAACTGTGGATCATTTGACTGAAGACTGGAGTTCATACATACTATATATATATATATATATATATATATATATATATATATATATATATATATACAGCTATGGAAAAATTAAGAGACCACTGCTAATCAGCAGTTGCTCTGGATTTATTATTTATATTATAAATAATAAATCCAGAGCAACTGCTGATTTGCAGTAGTCTCTTAATTTTTTCCATAGCTGTGTATATATATATATATATATATATATATATATATATATATATATATATATATATATATATATATATATATATATATATATATATATAAACAATATACACACACACTGCCATTGACAAGTTTGGAGCCAGTACGTTTTTATTTATCTATTTGAACATAGATTGAACATATTCACAGTGTGTGTGTGTATGTGTGTGTGTGTGTGTGTGTGTGTGTGTGTGTGTGTGTGTGTGTGTATATACATATATATATATATATATTTTTTTGTTTCAGTCAATTCTATGTGACTTATAAATGAGCACCTACCATATAAAAAGCTGTTCTGGATGAAAAATATCTTTCTGAGATACTTTTCATTATCTCCATATTAGCTTGGATTGAAATCTTTTCAGGTGTGTGTGACAGGGAAAAGAAAGTAAGCCTGTCTCTCACCACCATGTTTCCTTTATTAGTTCAGTCTGAGTGAGACTGAAACAGCACGAACTGATGCAGATGTAGACATATTGATATGGGAAATGTGAGAACTTTTTGTAATTTATTAAGTTACAGTAAGTATGTAAGTCTGTAAGTTACAGAGGTGCAATACATTTTTTTAATATTAACAGAATTATGAATTATGAGTTTCGGTTAAAACTGTCGCCTTTGGCTTTCAGCTTGTTTAGCTGGGGACATTTGCCTGCATTGACACCATTATATAAGAACTGAACTGAGCTGGACTGCATTTCCCCAAAGCATTGTAAGGCTCAATCTCAATTCACCCCTTGGCCCTACCCCTTGTTTTCGAGTGTACCCCTTGGCCCTTAAAACAGAGTTACAAGGGCCAAGGGGTTGAAATATTCCCCTACGAAATGGAACAACCCTCATGAACCCAATACGTCATCAGTCGTTGGCGATGTGTCTGCCGTTACAGAGTTTTTACAGGATTTCTCCATGACAACGAGCTGACAATCACGCACAGCTGTTCTTAACTTTGAGGAAACATGATGATTGTAACATTCCTTCCTCGAAATGTATGTCTTTTCTGATTCAGGAAAGGTAATTTATTATTCAATTTCTTAATTTAAATGACTATAGTATTATTATAAGAGTAAATAAAGTGCGTGGTGGAATCATCTGGTGCTAAATATAAATGTTTAACCATTTGCGAAGCCATCTCGTCGGTGATTTGCGATGTATTCTGTGAACTTTCTCGTAGCCCTCCGTTGGGAGTCCTGAATTGGGATTGAGCCTGAAGCCTCAGTTATTCGTTGAGGCCATTGGTGGCAATTGTTCTTTGATAAACTTAGGCTTACAATGCTGTTACAGCACTGTTTTGAGATCTGGCTAAAAGTGGAAACTTATGTTTTCACCAACTCACACTTAATCTTAAAACTGTGGGGCTTAAAAGCAACCGTCTTGTATTCTGCGTCCTCTTCAAAGCAGAGTAGAAAACAAATGGATGAGCACAATCTTAGAAACCCTGATGAAAATGAACATTTTTAACATGGCTTCATTTGAAATGAAAGTTATGCTGGACACAATATATCCAAGCTCTCACTGAGATTGTGATGGTTTATTGTGTTTCCAGTTACGTAAGGAAATGCTTTCGACAAGATCGACAGTTTATGCATTTGAAATACTAAACTGCAAAGAAGTGAAATGATGAACAACAGGTGTGTGCTGACATGTTAACTACAATTTAAACTGTTAAAAACCATCTTTAACCTGTCTTTTAATAATTGCAACTCTTCTTTCTACTTCTTCTTTTTACAGTGATTTAAAGTGTAAAGTATGTGCGAAAAGGTTTGATGTTTATGGCAAGTTTATTTACCTGTGTGAACATCACTGTGATATCCGTCTGGTCACATTTATATTTAGGAAAGTATTCAATGATTTGAATGTTGAGCAACTGCTTATGCTTCTTATGAAACTGATGTTGAGCAAACTACCATTATCTAAGTAGAAAACATGAAAAGAAAACAATCTGTTTGACTGAGTGCTAGTAAATACAGTAATTCACCTAACAGCATATCTCAGACTCCAGGGTACAAACTAAAAGGTGGATGACTTCATCTCTTCTTCAACTTCAAACATCTTTGCTTAAGGCATGATCTTCACAAGTCTTCTTGGGAATTCCCAGTGGCTCCATGTCTAGTCAGAGAACAGGTCTCTGTTTTCTCAGACAAGATGGTCCTATTGAAGGTTAAGTTGCATACAGAGCTAAATAAATATACTACTAGTCGAAAGTTTATCATCATTAAGATATTTTAAAAAGCTGAATTTCCAGCTCTCACAACGCATTTATTCATTTAGCAGATGCTTTTATCCCAAAAAGTTTTTATCCAAAAAAGCGACTTACAAACAAGAACAATATAGCAGTTAAACAAACAGTAGGACAACAATACCTAAGTGCTATGACCCCTCTCAGTTAAATTTAAGTTATTTAACACAGATTTTTTAAAGAATAGAATAGAATAGAAAAGAAAAGAGAAAGTGTTAGCATTACTGGATCAAGTTCTGTTGAAAAAGACATGTCTTCAGCACAGTGGCGGCGCCAGGGGGGAGCTGGTGCTGTAGCTCCCCCTATAATAGCCATAGCACCCGTCCAGCACCCCAAGAAAAGTTTGTATTTTTAAAATTTATATTTTAATGTTCTGTTTGAATAGTCTTTTTCATGTTGTTAAAAATGGGAATAAATAATAATAAAAACATATATATATATATATATATACTTAGTTTAAAATAATGCGCGGCCGGCCTGTTATCTTCTTTGGCCAATGGGCGTAGCTCCCGCTGAACGTTTGACCTTAACGTTTGTGATTGCAGCTTGTTTTAGTTTGGAAATTTAGAAAAGTAAATCATACACAACAATAGATCGTTTTTTGCTCCCTAAACTTTCACGTGAGTCACAAGGAAAAGAGACTGTGAAGTTGCAGATTACCGCTCGTCGTCACAGAGCCCCAGCCCAAATAGCAACAAAGTCTGGGCTCGAGTCTGGCTTACATTAGGCACTTCTGGCTTAATTCTGGCACTGTTTTTTTCACACTCTTGTGTCAAACAGTACTAGGCTAAACTCTGGGTGGAGTCTGACTAACCAAAAGAAACAAAAATCAAATTGTATCTGTTTGGCTAAGCTCTGGCTTCAGTTCGGTCTGCCAGAATAAGGAAATATTTGGCTGAGACCTGGTTGGGTTTTGGTTGGATGAGCAAATAAAATATCTCTGGCATGAATGTGCTGTACTGTAAAATAGCTGTGTAAGATGTGATGTTAAATTGGTTCATATTTTAGACATCATTATAATGCAACCTCATAAATAGGGTTAATTTTGTCAAAAATAATAAAATGAAATATGTTTGTTATAGGCCTAGTTAAAAATACTAAATCACTTTTTGAGGAATTGAATAGGCTACCATTTGTATAACAACAGATTTACTACAAAAAACCCATGGTTAAACTATGATATTTTGTAGCAAAAAACACCCATGCTTTTGAGTTTTCACAATTCCTTAACAATGAAAAATGTCTATAATATCCATAAAATAGCCTATACATATTGTAATTATTTGAAGAAGAAACATTTATATTCTCCACTGGAAGCCATTGAAATCGGTTAAGAAATAAAACGTGGCTCTGTTTTTAAAAGTCTCCGGGAAATTTGCGTGTTTTAGAGCAGTGTGAGCAAAACACGCGGCAGGCGGCTTCGATGCGGCGTCTGTGTTACAGATGTAACAATTTTATTTATATATAGTTTTCGCATTGCTTTGAAGATGTTTGTGGTAAATTCTTGATTTTCCCTTCTGTTGGCTGTTATGACACATGGCTGCGTCTCTGCGTGGCGTGTCCGTTTTTATTTTGGCTCCCATGTAAACAGGTTAGAGCTTCAAAACACGTTTTCCAGGGAAAATTGAATAGGAAAAGATGTTTATATGAATATAATATATAATATAAATAAATGAAATGTTTATGGTTGAAAGTCTAGGTTTTGACAAATTCTGATACAAATAAATAATTATCAATTTTCAAAAATTACACCCCAATACAGAACGATATATTCTGTAGTCTATTTTGCTGTCAATACTGCTGACAGTGTCTTTATCAATAGGCTTTATATTTATGCTTAACATGAAGTATAGGGCTTCCACAATACGTCCTCCCTGTCACCTAGCAGGAGTAGCGCCGCGTCAGACACGTTTCTGGTGTGCAGAATAATGTTGGTAACTGGCTGTGTGATTTCGTGATCTGAACATTTCAGGCTGAAATGTGCACATCTGTTGTCTTGTTGCTGCTGTTTGCTGCTCAACTGTATTCAGGGTCTCAACTGTGACAGAATTGTGTGAAATATTCTTTTCAGAGGTTTACATTGGCAGGCTTATGTATGTTTTATCTATAGCTTTTGTGTTGAAAACTTTTACACACACACATATATGCTATATGCATGCTTGTTTATAGTCGCGGAGCGTGTGTAGTTAATGCGAGCATGTACGCGCAACCTCCGTAATGAAACGCCCCAAAATTCAAAGCACCTTCTATAAAGTGTTAAGCATCCCCATAGCACCTGCAACCGAAAATCTCTGGTGCCGCCACTGCTTCAGCAGTTTCTTGGAAGTGGCTTCTGACTCAGAAGCTCTGGTTGAGTTCACCAGATCATTCCACCAACAGGGAACAGACATGGTAAAGGTCTAGAGAAAGGGATTTTGTGCCTTTTTGGTACCAAAAAGGGCATTCGCTAGCAGAGCACAAGTTTCTGGATGGCACAAAAGTCTAAAGAAGTGAGTTTAGGTAAGCGGGAGCAGTGCCAGTGCAGTGGTTGTTCTGTAGCAAACATCAGTCACTTGAATTTAAAGGAGAACTCTGGCGCAAAATGAATCTTTGGTCTAATTACACATTGGTACCTAGTCGACCGTTCTCTGAGATTTGTTTTCATGATAATCGAATGTAAAGAGTTTTATCTCTAAAAACTGTTTAGCCTATACGCTAGTATATGGGGGCATATACATAAGTAAAGAGAAATTGCTAAGTTAATACCACTAACAAGGCTCAAAATAGCCCCACACTAACACAGTAACATAATGAGGGTCCACACATGCAAAACGAAGCATTGAGAACTTTGTATGAGGACAGACCGTTTAATAAGAAACGCCATAGAGTGTAGGGGCAGGACTATATGTTTTTCCAACAAATGACAGACATTGGGAGTGTTCAGGAAGTGGCTGATATTCATATCTTTGGGGCTGTTTACAAAACACTATTTTCAACTAAAAACGTAAAAGGTTTTATGCATTTTGCGACTACAGCGTTTTTGGGTGGCTGAAAAGGCAAACTTTTGAAAACGGGTTTAAAACTAAAGTGCATGTTTTTTAAAACGGTCTCTGTCTGAAACAGAACAAACGTGATATCCCTGAAGACGACGATGATGATGATGATGTCATGTACATAGGGTTGGGTATCAAGAATCGAGTATCGATTGCAACCGGGACTAACTTTTAGTTTTTCCCGTAAATCGTTCAAAAGTTAAATTTCGATTCCTAGTTTCGATATTCACAGTCCGCCAACTGGAAGAAGAAACCGACAAACCAACGAAGAAGCATCTACCGGAAGTGTTGGCATAACGCGCGAGTCGAACATGAGTAGCTTACGTCGACAGTCCAAAGTGTGGCTTCACTTTTCTAAAAATAACGAAATCTCGGCAAAATGCAAAATTTGTGACAGAAGGAGTATTTCCTTCAGAAAGACCATTGGTTAGCATGGTTAGCTAAACTTTTTTGACCCTGCCTCGGAATCAGAATCGTTCAAATTCAAACGATACCCAAGCATACATGTACATGGGTATTACTTGTTCAATCTGTAGTGTTTCATCACCATCTAATGGCCTGACAGCAGAATACAGGCTTTTTAGTAGTTTCCGTAATCTGTGTGAATGGAGATCGTTTTAACAATGGGGTCGTCTTTATGCAGAAAAATCAAAGGAAAAACTTCTTCGTTTTAAACATATCATTGTTGCGTAAACGGACCCTGTGGCACAGAACTGAAATACAACTCAAAACCCATCCAAACATAACACAAACTCAGGGGCTATTCATATGCATATGACACCGTTTTCGCAGATTCGTGTGAATGGGGATCGTTTTGACTATGGTGTCGTCTGTACATGGAAAACTCGATCTCCATTTCAAGCATATCGTTGTTGTGCAATTGGGAAAAATAGAAAGAGAATAGGACACTAATATGCTATTCCGAATTAAGCCATTATTTTTGGCAATTCCATGTGGTGAAACCTTTTAGTAAGCAATCAGTCAAAGAGCAGAGGATAACATTTTTAAGGACTGGTTCTCCATTTCTGTGGACATCCGCAGGAGCAGATTCCATGGAAAGTTTGCAACCTAAATGAAAAAGTGTCAATTTCATAGACAAAGCTAAATTATGTTGCAGCTGTCTGGCACTCCGACTCAACTTCAGCATTGAGACAAGATACAAATCTCTGCGTCGCCAAGACACTGCAGCAGTCAGATCTCCTCGTACAGGACAAAGTTTGTCTTCAGGCTGTTAGCTTTTACGACCGTGTAGAGCATGAGAGGGTCATACCTCAGTCCAATGGCTTTATTTATGGCCGTGCTCTTTGTTTCTCATAGGAATGCTGGGAATGCTAAAGGCCATTCTCTCTGTGTCTCAACAAGACACACACGAATAGTACTGGCATCTCCTTTTAGACACAATCTCACCCACGTCAACTCCCACACCAGGACACAATTTGAGGAATGCAAGAGGCTTACAAGAAAAGTCAATTTCTCTTTGTTTTCTCCATCTCCCTCTTTTTTCACCCTCGACCTACAGTTACATGCTCATCTGATGCAGCAGCAGACAGATTTTTTAAACTAACACACATCCAACATGATATAGGCTTATATCTTTATTTAACACATGCTGACCTTTCGGAACAACAAGCCCAAATAGCATGACATTCTCAAACTATATGGGGCAATAATAAAAAAAAAATGTTAACAGTTCAATTTAAACAGTAAACATTTGGGCCCTATCATACACTGGCAATGCAGTGCCAGGTCAGCCTAATGCAGTTATCATTTTCACGTTATGCGGCACGTTGTTTAAATAGCAAATGCATTTGCGCCCATTTGTGCACCCATGGGCGTACTGGTCTGAAAACGAGGTGTGTTCAGGCCAAGCGGCAACATTCTAATCTGAAAGATGAAGCCTACCCGAAAGCGCGATAAACTGCAATACATCTCAAATCCGCTACAGGCCGGTCCCAAAAGGGAGCAAATATCCATAGACGTCATGTTAAAATCTCCGTTCTCACAGCATAAATTCATATGTTTACAGTTTGGTCCCATGGACTTTTATTGTAATCTTCAATATGTTCCGCGTGCCTGACAACTGTGAGGGGGTAATTTTTTTTTAACTCGTTAGTTTAGATCATGTATTTAGATATAAAATGTATGTAAATAAGGGCGATTAACTTTGATTGACAGCTGATAACGGGCTGCGCAGAGTGAATTTGATGTCTCGGCCATGATCTGACACAACACATCATACCACCTCTGTATCCTTTCTGAAACTTTTGTATTTTCCAGTATGGTGCTGCCCATACCCCCATAAACAGCCTCAAACGTGTTCTTCAGAGAGTCTTTGGGTGATGTCACAGACACTTTGTCCATATTTTTTACAGTCTATGGTTCAGGCGCATTGTTGGCGTGTTGCTATTTTGAGGCAGATTAAATAGACTGCGTCATTGACCAAGAAAAACCTATTCTAAATTCCAGCGCAACAATTTTTTTTTTGTTATTTATGGAGCGCGTTAGTAATGTAAACCTATGGGTTCACAACGCATGCACACTTTGCTTATTACACACACAGGGATGCGCATCAGCACACAAACATGCAAAATATGAAAAATAAAAGGATTACGATGTAAAAATGTATATTGTGTACAGTACCTGTACATAAAAATATGGTGGAATCTGGCTTGTTTTGTAGATGGTCTGCTTGAGCGCTTTAACCTCACACATGACCAGATTCGTTTCCTTTCTGGAGACGATATTCAGGGCTTGATGTACGCTTTTGCGCCCACTTCAGGCTTATTTGTTTCACAAAGTGTGCTTAAAACCATGGCGAGGTATGTATGAATGGGACGCACCAAGATGAAAGCGCAGACTGCCTGTCGCGGGAACTGAAATGGCGAAATGCTCTTTTCGTGTCATGCATATGCATCCATGGGATGGGAAAGTGGAAAGTGGGTGTCACATAAAGAGATGAGGAGGAGGCATAAACTGCGCCTGATTATATATTCCGCTATATAATCGGGTCCTTCTCCACAATCTTCCTGAGGGTCCGGTCCCTCTTCTCGTTGTGCAGCGTCTTTTGCCATACTTTTCCTTCCACAGACTTCCCACTCAGGGTGCCTTGAAACAGCACTCTGGGAACAGCCTATTTGTTCAGAAATTTTCTTTCTGTGTCTTACCCTCTTGCTTGAGGTGTTGATGGCCTTCTGGACAGCAGTCAGGTTCGGCAGTCTGATCCATGATTGCGGTTTTCGAGTAATGAAACAGGCTGGGATTGAGGTGTTTAGAGTAAATTAGTTGATTCAGATGATTAGGTTAATAGCTCGTTTAGAGAACCTTTTCATGATATGCTAATTTTTTGAGATAGGAATTTTGGGTTTTCATGAGCTGTATGCCAAAATTATCAGTATTAAAACAATAAAAGACCTGAAGCATTTCAGTTGGTGTGCAATGAATCTAAAATATATGTAAGTTTAATTTTTATTATTACATTATGGAATATAACGAACTTTATCACAGAAAAAGCCGGTGAAAGCGTGCCTCCATTTTGCAATGAAAATTCTCCGCCTCTTAAAAGCAGGTGTAACTTAGGAAGCGGGTTTCCAGGCATATGCCTCCTGGTGAAATGGCAGCAGTAATTCGAGCAAGACGAAGACATAGGCTAAGAAGACGAGCTGAAAAGATTTTTGCCAGAAGAATCACACTTTTTCAGCTGGGTGAAAATTAAATCATTAAGCGTTACAGATTAAGCAGCTATGCAATATTACAGTATAACAAAGATGACATCGAATCTCAGACTCAGCGTTCATTCCATTCCAGCAGTTGTTAAACTCCTTGCTACATTACAATTATTGGCATCAGGATTCAAACAGTCATGGCATCAGCAGTGAGAGGAGGAAGCCCAATCAATTGCACGTGCACGTTAAATACGCGCAATTTAAGGTAAAGTGGGTGGGACAGTCGCTGATTACCTGATGAACTGCAGGTTTGGTCCATAACATGCACGCTGCGGTTTCACATCAAGTGCTTTCTTTGTCTTTGGCCTTGGCGCTATTAGCGCTGCGTTCGCAAATGTACGTACATCTGGTCAGTCTTTCCGCTTGCAAATTCCGCCATGATGCAAGTGCAACTGGCTTTTAAACGGAATGGGAGATGAGACTCTGATTGGTTTATTGCATGTTACACCCAAAACACACTCATAACTTATTAAAAAAAATAAGGACAACTATTAGAATAGGGGCCATTTTTCCCATCATTAAACTAAGTGCACTTGCGTCATACACTTTAGACCATACGGTCTAAAATAGGGCCCAGAACAAGGCACAAAACAACATACAAAAATAATAGATAGAACTAAAATTCATCCAATTAAACTTTTGACCTAGTTACCGATCGCCTAGTCTTCCTTATTAAGAAGAATTTTAAAATAATAAAATAACCAAACAAAGTATAAATAATCTAAAAGAGATTTGTTTATTCATTTATTTATTTTGCATTTAGCTTCACAACGTCAAAACATATATGCCGTAGGTACAGGCCTTTAAGGCTTGGTAGTGTGGTTAATGAAACCGTCAGTCTAAACACATCTGTGCGTGAAGGATGTTGTGATGGGAGCGTTGTAGAAATGTACACATTATCACACTGATTTTTTGTATGATGTGGATGTCGTGCATGAAGAACAGTAAACAGAATAAGCCTCATTTGATCTGCATACAACATCAGTGTCTATGCAACTTAAAAGGCACAAAGGCTGTGTGTCAGTCGCATTATTATTCTTTGCAAAACAAGTTGTGCAAGATACTCTGAAGCTAAAGACAAAAAACTTACTCTGGGAAAGAAAGTTCAGCCTCTTCAGTTCAATATTGCCATGTCGTGTTTATGGGCTCATAACTGATAGATTCCCTTTTGGTTCTCTGTGAAAGTCATGACCTAAGACACCGGCTTATTCATTGATATTGAGTACGTCATCCAAAATGGAT